>JAOTOM010000777.1:0-43986 GCA_034440615.1 Ashinkailepas kermadecensis
TAACAGGGCAAAATGAGCAGGTTTTGCTGCAGAAAGACTTAGACGAGCTAGTGAAGTGGTCCGAAAAATGGCAAAACAGTTTAATTTTGATAAGTGCAAGTCATGCATGTAGGTAGGCAGCATATGAAGGCTCCATACTTGATGGGTGGCCAAGTACTATCTGTGACTCAGCAGGGAGGACTTAGGTGTTATTTTGAACACAAATTGGGGGCATCAGAACAGACCAAAGAAGCCAGGAAGAAGGCACTAAGAATGCTTGGGGCAATACAGAGGAATGTGTCATACAAAAGTGAGGAGGTCATCAGGAAGCTTTTACTGTGCATATGTCAGGCCACATTTGGAATACTGTGTCCAAGCTTGGTCCCTAGTTATGAGAAAGATTGTTGGCTTTTAGAGAGTACAAAAGAGGGCAACAAAAATGGTTAATGGTATAGGCAACCTGGAATATGAGGAAAGACTGAAGAAATTGAACATGTTTTCACTTAGATATAGAAGGCTGAGAGGAGATCTCGTCGAGGTTTTTAAATTTGTTCATGGTCAGGAACAGGGATATCTCAGGGAAATGTTTGAATTTAACAGAAATGATGCAATTAGAGGTCATCAATTCAAAATTAAAGTTAATCACAGCAGGACAAGGTTAAGACAGTCTTTCTTCACCAACAGGGTAGTAGAACACTGGAACCAGCTGCCAGGAACCATTGTCAGTAGCAACACACTGAACATCTTTAAAAACGGCATAGACAATCATTATAAGAATAGGGGGATTGTTTTTCTGTATTCCAGGGAAGGTTGATCGACAGGGAGGAGTGGGAGTTGGGAGGAGTTTGTAATTGTTGACTGTGTTATGAAATAGCAAGTGAGTCTCTTATTAAGTCTAAATGCTTTATAACTTTATATAGGGTGTACCTAGCAGTGGATTCAGCACCTTCCTTCGGGATGTGATACTGATGAGATTGTCTATGGTAGCACAATAGGTATGATGGGAGGAGTTTGTAATTGTTGAGTGTATTATGCAATAGCAAGTGAGTCTCTTATTAAGTCTGAACGCTTTATGAATTTCTGTGGGATGTGCCTAGCAGTGGATTCGGCACCTTCCTTCGGGATGTGATGCTGATGAGGTTGTCTATGGTGGCACGATGGGTGTGATGGGAGGAGCTTGTGATTATTGAGGGTGTTAGGCGGTAGCAAGTGAGTGGTGTTAGATGGGCTGGGATATATAGCTTCCTAGGAACTTGGGATAAGGGATTGATTGGGGTGGGAGTATGTACATTCTAGTACCTTTTCTAGATAGGCTTAACCCAGATGGGCCCCTGTGGCTCTTATTAAGCCTTAATACTTTATGACTTTATGACTTTATGCTGACACTCCCGTGGACACTGACGCCGATATCCAGCAGGTAGACGGTGAGCGGGCACCACCTCCATGAGACATTGGATGGCCTCACGCCCCTTTGCCCATGCATGTAGTCGATTTGTGAATGTTGTTGCGACTATCACTTCATGCGCTATGTTTACAATGCTCGCTCCCGTTCTTGGCTTGGGTACTCTGAATGAGTGTTGGAAGCGGTCCGCCTCGAGGCCACGAACCATCGATGATCCTGCCAAGCGCCACTCAAAAGTGTGGGTTATCATACACCGTTCAGTTGCGGGAATGAGGTCTAAGCTAACCACACTGGCAGAAAGGGTGCACCCCCAGCCCTCGCCCAGGGGTGGAAAAAGTCTAGTGGACAATTTTGTGTATGGCATACCCACTCCCCACAGAGAGCCCCGAATTAAGGTTCGGACACCATGCAACATGTCGGAAGCAACTGTCCGGCAGGATGTACTTGACATCTTAGATCGAGGGCCTGGTTTTGCTATATTTAGAGCAATTGATCACAGGTGCATCAGGACAGTTGAACTGGGACTGGAGAGGGCGTTGTATGGGCTTCGGTGGAGACAGCAGCGGGAGCACAAGCTCAGTTAATCTCCGCATCCTCGATCACCGACAGGACAGGCGGGCTTCAACATCCGTCACCACTTCTTTGACGCACCCGCGCACCAGCCACGTAGGGCACCGCGGGATTTAGAAGAGGTTCTAAGAGACCTTTAATGTAAGATCCTAATGGCGTTTAAAAGGCAACCAGCGACGACCAGTGACATCCCTCCGGCGCAGAAGCAGGGGATTAGGGAGCTCAAGAATAACAGAAGCATCATAATCAAACCCTCCGATAAATGTAAGGGCTTGGTAATAATGGACAAATCAGAATACCTTGCGAAAACGAAAGCTAGCACGGATGAATACATCCGGATACCCTCTCGGCCGAACCCAACCAAAATCCTCGATAAAACGACCGGTGACCTCATCAAACACACTATTGGACCGAAGCTTCCCCAAAATCTGACTCATGCGCTCGTTCCTCATTTCAGTCGCACAGCAAAGTTTTATGGCCTTCCAAAAAATAATAAAGCCTGACACCCCATTGCGTCCTCTCGTGTCAGCATGTGGTGACCCTTTAGACAAACTGTTCTGGTTCACATGTCAGATTCTGACACAAGTATTTGCATTGATTCCAGCACACCTTCCTAACACGGAATCCTACCTGAACAGAGTGAAATAAAAATTCCCTCGCTCGCTCCCGGCAGGAGCTATCGCTTTCACAAGGAACGCCAGGAACCTTTATTGTGGGATACCGATAAAGGGAATGTATAGATGCGGTCATGGAAATAATCACTCAAAATTCGAATCGTGTCAACCTCCCTGGGCTCATGTTAGAAGACTGTGTCAAAGTATTGCACCATATTTTTATAGCCATATAATATACTTTGGGAATGAACCTTTCAAACAGGTTAAGGGTGTAACGATGGGGAACAAGTGTGCCCCACCGCTCGCTATAGCTTTTATGCATGCCTTTGAGTCCAAATTCCTAAATGGCATCATGTTGAAACCTGCAATTTACCTGAGGTACATTACCAGCTTCTTTGGATTTTGGACCCATGGACTGAAAACCCCTCTCGAATTATACGCTAACATCAATGCCACTCGTCCAGACACCTCGTTTACCATAGAACATTCGTAAAGTCATAAAGTCATAAAGTGTTAAGGCTTAATAAGAGCCACAGGGGCCATCTGGGTTAAGCCTATCTAGAAAAGATACTAGAAAAGTACATGCTCTCACCCCAATCAATCCATTATCTCAAGTTCCTAGGGAGCTATATATCCCAGCCTATCTAGCACCATTCACCTGATATTGCATAACACACTCCTCAACAATTACAAACTCCTCCAATCATGCCCATTGTGCTACCACAGCCAATCTCATCAGTATCACATACAGAAGGAAGGTGCTGAATCCACTGCTAGGTACACCCTATATAAAGTTATATAGTGTTCAGACTTAATAAAGAGACCCAAGGGACCATCCAGTTAAGTCTGTAAATGGAAGATACCATAATCCTGGTAAAAAGACCCACCTCAACCATCACCACATCCTAAAGAAACCATCCACCAACAACCCACACACCTATCAATGCCTATCTACCCTAGCTATCCAGCCCTATTCCCTTGATCCCTCTTAACACATGTGGATTTAATGCCTTACCAATAATTTTCAAACTGCATCCATGCCTGCTTAAAGGGGCCTGTGCCGTGCACACATACTTAGCATAAATCTCACCACATCCATCACAAATTAGAACTCAAAAACAAGAATTTCCTGTCTAAAAAATTTGTCCACCGTACTTTTAAATACATTCAATAAGGAACCCCCCACAACATCAGCAGGCAGCCTATTCCACTGATCAACAACCCTTTGACTGAAGACCTGTTGTCGCTTAATTGTCCTATACCTCAACTTGTCTAACCTGAATTGATGACCCCTATGTGATACTCTAAACAAATGATGTGATACTGTGCCGAGCATCATTCAAATTGACCTGATCTAGTCCTTTAACAATTTTGTACATTGCAATCATGTCCCCCCTTGATCTCCTATACTTGAGTAAGTACATATCTAATGCCACTTCTTTTTTTTCATTTTGTTCGGTTAGGCACTTCGGCCTCCTCAGGCCATTTCGTGCCGCGGAAAGAGAAAAATAAAAATTATAGTGCTGGAAAAGTCAGTTTATAAGTCCTGGAGCAGGCTGGTTTGCTGGAGAAAATTGAAAAGTAGCTTGAGGAGAAATGGATGATTATCCCCCAATAGTGTTGGCAGAGAAAACGGAATGTTGTGTATATGGCAATAGTCCGTCAGTATTTTTCGAGGGCCGTGGAACTTCAGACAGTGAAGAAGAATATGTGTAACTGTAAGATAGGGGTTGCATGATGGGCATGAAGGCCTGGGTGAAGCCGTGTAGATATATCGACGTGTAAGAAAAGTATGGCCGATGCGTAAACGTGATAATATTTTTTCTTCGTGTCGGTTTTTTTATATGATGTGGTCCAGATATCGACGACAGGTTTGATATGTAATTGTGTATGGTTCGTGTTTTGTGTCCAATTTTGTGTCCAAAAATGTCGAATGCTCTGTTGTATTGATGATTTAATACCTTCAAAATGTGGTGGAATTTCTGTTATGTTTTAGAGGTGTAATGATGCTTTTACTAATGTGTCGGCTTCTTCGTTCCCTGGGATGCCGCAGTGACTGGGCACCCACAGAAAACGGACCTCCACGCCCATCAGGTGAAGTGTTCCTAACGTTTCATAAATAGAAATATGGCAATGATGTGAAAAAGAAAGTGACGAAAGAGATTGTAAAACAGATTTGGAGTCCGAACAAATCACGACGCTGCGCATGGGGTGCCACAGAAAACGATTGCGAATGTAACGGAGGGCAATGAGGATAGCATGTAATTCGGCGATGAAGATTGGTGTTCCGTCTGGTAGTCGATGTTGTTTTTTGTATGTTCCCGAAACTATGGCATTTCCTGTAGTTTGCGTTTTTCGAACCGTCAGTAAAAACAAAAGGAATATGAGAATAACGAGACCGAAATTTGTAAAATTTTTGTTTCGCATATTCTGGAGAAAGCTGTGATTTTCGAGTGGTGGTTAAATAAAAATGTGTCGTTCGGCTATCTGCCACGGTGGTGTAGTTGGTGGAGAAAGAGAAGTGATGCGTTGAATAGTGAAATGAAGTTGTTCAGAAAATGTTTTGACTCGAGAAGCTATAGTGAGACCAGTTCGCTTTTCGGCTCGACCTAAATAACCATGATGTAACTTTGGGAGAATTTGTAATGACGCGTGTGTGGGGTGGTCTGCGTAAAATTGAATTTTGGAGGCGTACCTAATTGTTTGCTGCATTCTACGGAGAGCTAGTGGAGGAATTCCTGATTCGGCTTCTAAAGAAATGATGGGTGAAGTTGTCATTGCACCGAGTGCGATACCGATAACTTTATTTTGAATGGTGTCTAAAATGTGTAAGGAGGATGTACTAGCACCGGTATATACTACGGATCCATATTCAATTATGGGTAGAACTAAAGATTTGTAAAGTAGTAGAAGTGTATGACGGTCGGATCCAAGTGATGAAGAAGTGATGCATCGAAATAAATTCAGTCGGTGAAAACATTTGTTCTGTATGTGTTTGATGCATTGAAAGCCTACGGTCAAAAATAATACCGATAAATTTAAACGAATTTACAAAAGGTATATCATTGCCTCCGAGGTGAAGCGGTGTTTCTGGTATTGGGCGGGCAAAATATTTGCTAAATATCATGGTTGCAGATTTTGTGGCCGAAAAAAATGAAACCATACTTCAGGCACCATTGATGTATTTTGTCTAGTGCGTTTTGTAGGTGAAATAAACAATGCTCGTAATTTTTTCCGGAACACCAAATTGCGCTGCCATCGGCAAACAAAGAGTATGATACATTAATAGGCATGTCGGTGAAAAGATCGTCAATGATGAGGTTGAATAAAACTGGTGAAATGCAGCTTCCCTGTGCTAGTCCATTTTGAAGAATATGTGGATCGGAGATGGCTGACCGGCACCTGATGTGGAATGGGCGAGTACCGGATAAAAAACCTACTAAATAATGAGCTAAGTGTCCTTTTATACCGAGTTGCTGAATTTTGAAAAGTAATGCGGGTTTGAAAACCATATCGTAAGCTTTGCTTATGTCTAAAAATACTGCGACTGTGTGTTCATGTTTTTTTGTAACCTAGGCGGATGTCTGTTTCTAATCTAATAAGGTGATCTATGGTGCTGCGTCCTCGCCGAAAAGCACATTGAAAGGGAGATAGAAGTGAATTTGTTTCCAGGTGCCAGGTCAGTCTTTTAATAACTATTCGTTCAAAAAGTTTTCCTAAACAACTGGTGAGTGCAATGGGTCGAAAATTATTTGGGTTACTATGGTCTTTGCCGGGTTTTGGGATGGGGATGATGATAGCTTTTTTCCATGCTTCAGGAAAGATATGATTTGACCATAATGAATTAAATGTGTCTAAGATGCATTGTTTGGTGTGGTCAGATAGATGTCGAAAGAAGGAATAATGTAATTTGTCAGGCCCTACTGAAGTGCTACCGGCGGATGAAATGGCATTCTCCAGTTCAGAAAGATGAAAAGAATCATTGTAGTACTCGGTATTGTCGGAATCAAAGAGGTCGAGATTGGTGTGAAAGGTGTGATGTGCATTTTGTAAGAAATTAGGTCGGTAGTTCTCATCGGAGCTATTATGGGCCTATCAAACCATAGTATCAGTTATGGTATTTACTATGGTTTGTGGGTCTGTAATGGTGAGATTGTTGATTTTGAGGGCCGGTAGAGATTTAAATGGGGAGCGTCCGGACAAACGTCGGATTACTTGCCATATTTTAGTTAAAGGTGTTTGATAAGTGAGCTGCTGTAAATATGAGGACTATGAACGTCGCTTAGCATAGCGAATGATGCGGCGGGTTCTCGCACGTTCACGGTTACGGGTGGTTAAAGTTTCTTGATTGGGATGTCGTAAATACTTCCTGAATGCTCTTTTTCGAACCGCAATTGCTTGTGAAATTTCTATACACCACTAAGGTACTGGGTTTCCTTTTGTGAAAGGTTTCGTGAGTGGAATTGTGGTGGATGCTGCTTCGAAAAGTGTGTGTGTGATTGAGTTGATGTTTTCGACGGGAGAAATGTTGGGGTTGTATTGAATATAAGAAAGTTCCTGAAATGTTGTCCAATCGGCTTTTGAAATTTTCCAGCGTGGGATAAAATTGGGTTCGCTATCAGTAGCAGTTGAAAAGGTTGGTATTAATTTGATGGGGTAATGATCGCTGTCATGAATATCTGTGTCTATGGTTCAATCGAAATCGTTAGCCAGAGTTGGAGAGCAAATTGTCAATTCTATTGCAGTTTCTGTGTTGTGTGCGAGGTGAAAAAAAAGTTGGCTCTCCAGTGTTAAATATTCCTAAATTGTGTCGGTCTAACATGTGTTGTATAATCCGTCCGCGAGTGTCTGGGTGTGTACATTTTTTATCCCACGCTGGGCTATGAGCGCTGAAATCGCCGAGTAAGATGAACGGGTTCTTGAAATGTGCTATAAGGTTTTCTAATTCTGTCAAAATATTTGTGTTGTCTGTGTTTGGTGGAATATAAATAGAACATACGTCTATATTCCTCCCATGGAAACGCAAAGTACAAGCTACGGCTTGTAAAGATAAATTAAGTGTAATTTGTGTATGTGTAAAACCATTGTTGATGTACAGTGCTGCACCGCCACTGCGATGTGGTCCATGGACCTCATCGTGACGGTACAGTGAGTAATTAGAAAGATTAAAGTTATATGTGTCTGTAGGCAAAAACTATGTTTCTTGGAGTGCGATGAGAATCGGAGTTAAGATACTAAAAAAAGGCCTTAACTACGGCAGTTCCATTGTAGAAATATGGACATTGAAAATTAATATTTGTCGGCACCTTTCGGTGCCTGGCGCAGCCACGATTGCAGCTCGGGCAGGCATGTGTGTTGGGTGCGTCCGGCGGCGGTTGATCCGCCTGAACCGTCCGACCGACCGGTGACCTTGGCGGCCGACTCACGTCGGCCGGCCACTGCCGCGGGGGATGCCCGCCGGCTGGGAGTTGGTCGGGTCACGTGTGCGCCGGCCGGCGCTGGACAAGCCGCGTTGGACCGGCGGCCCGCTGACGGGGAACGATAATTTGTTCCCGCAGCGGAGTGACTGCGGGGTCTATCACTCCTCCCTGGAGTGGTCCGTTTGTTTGGAGCCGGAGTGGTCTGAGTGTTGGGAGCCAGGGTGGTTTGTGTCGGAGTGGTCTGAGTGTTGGGAGCCAGGGTGGTTTGTGTCGGTGTGGTCAGTGGAGTAAGTTTTTTTAGTGGAGCTAAACCTGGAATCATGTCTGTTTGCATCGAGGCAGAAATAGTGTTGACGCGACGTGTGGGGGGAGCAACGGTGGCCGCCTGGGCGTAAGTTTTAGTTGATGGAGATGCGGCCTCGACAGACCGTCGGGCCTGGGGGTATGACACCCCGGTCGTGGCCTTGACAGCGCACACTTCCTTTTCCTTGCGCCAAACTGGACATTGATTGGATGTGGTGAGGTGATCGGACGTGTTACAGCTGAGGCAGTGGGCAGGCTTGGAGCAGGTAGAATCAGGATGGGGTGTTTCTCCGCATTTAGGGCATCGGGCGGTTTAGCGACACGTCTTACTCCCATGCCCGAAGCGCTGACAATTGAAACAGCGGAGAGGATTTGGAATAAATACGCGGACTTGGAATCGGATGTAGCCGGCGAGGAGGGTCTTGGGAAGAGTTGTAGAGTTGAAGGTAAGGACAAGGAGGCTTGTATCGCGTTTCTGGCCGTCTTTAAATGAGGTAATGCGGTGGACGTGGGTCACTCCCTGCGGCCTGAGTTCCGTCTGGATATCCGCTTCAGTCATGAAGCGTACCAAAATGTTGAGGTACGGAGGAGGGCTTTGGTCTGGGCTCGGGTTTGGGTATTAATGACGAGGGTTCCGTTGGCAGGGGCTTCGATGTCGGGATTGGTTAAGGAGTAGATGGCGAAGAGTTGCTTGGTCGGCCAGAAAACGTTAATACGGCGGAAGGAAACGGATTCCTCGACAGGCTTGACTATCATGTAAGAGCCAGCACTGTCGAGGTAGGGTTCAATGGGATCAGGTTGGGATGGCGTGGTCTGGTTAGGGCGTGGGTCTGTGACGTGGAGAGTGATGGTCTGGTCGGAATTGCGAGGCGAGATCTTGGTATGAGCGAGGTTCGGTGAGGGACAAAGGGCTTCCGTGGCGTCGTCCAAAGGAATTGTCCGGCGCGAGTCATCAACGGTGGTATCGAGAGGTGGGACATCATGTGCAGAGTCCGGGTTCGCGCGATGGTCGTCAGGTGTGGTCAGCGGCGGAAATTCCGTCTCGGAGTCCGGTGGCGAGCTGGGGTCAGTATCTTTTTTTCGTTTTTTCCCCATCGTGGGGAAAAAAAACCTACCTAGTGTAACGTAAAGAAACGAGACGGACACAGAAACACAGGGAACAGAACTACGATGGGATGAAACAAATCCACGCGGGGTGACGGGTGTCACCCCAAGAAACCAACGAAAAGAACGACGGGTGTCGACCCACGAAAATAAAAAATAAGAACTGCGGCGACGGGCAGTTAATCACGCCAAAACTGGCAGGGCGGAGTAATCAATGTGCTCTGGTAATGTGTGAGCTAATAGCAATGAATACCCCATGATCTAATGCCACAAGCCTTTCTCCATATTCTAAGTTTCCTATTCCACTGATGAGTCTAGTTGTTTTGCGCTGCAATTTTTCTAACATATCCATATCTTTTTCTAGGTAGGGGCTCCATGCTTTGCAGAATATTCCAAGTGGAGTCGCACATATGCTAATTACAGTTTTTTTTTCATAACTTCCTTGCTCTTATATATCACACTTCTATTAATGAGTCCCAGCATTCTGAGTGCCCTGTTCCTAGCTGAGATACATTGTTTGTCTGCTTTAAGGTCGTTTTTCTGCTTTAACGATTGTTACGACGGTCGTCGTCGTAAGACTCGTTCGCTTCAAATTCCATTATATTTTTGGACACCCTGTTCACAGTCGGCGTGGATGGGTCATACACCACTGAGCTGTACATACAAATATAGCAGCGCCTGTCATCCTCCACTAAAACTCAGCACATCCCATTGCCACGAAGACCTAGGTGCTCAATGCACAAATAAGGAGAGCGACCCTCATTTCCTCAGACCAAGCCGCATGCAGGCGGAGTCTGACATTCAGTACTATCCGCTCAAACCTGACCAGAGCCGCTGACTACTCCGCTGTACCATATTTTTGGTGCTACTGACTGCTTGTTACTGCAGTTCTTTATTTTTGATTTTCGTGGGGCGACACCCGTCGCTCTTTTCTCATTTCGTTTTCTAGTAGGGTGACACCCGTCACCCCACGCAATTTTCTTCGTCGTCGTATTTTCGTTCCCTGTGTTTCTGTGTCCTTATCTCTAAGTTACACTAGGTAGGGCTTTTTTCCCCACGATGGGGAAAAAACGAAAAATGACATTGACCCCTGCTCGCCAACGGACTCCGACGCGGAATTTCCTCCACTCACAACGCCTGGCGAACATAGCACGAACACGGACTTGGCCACGGATGTTCCCTCGGCTGAATTAGACGTTGATGACCCGCGCCGAACTGTTCCTCTTCGATGACGTCATGGATGCCCTTTTGTGCCTCGCCGACCCCTGCTCGTCCCAAGACCATGACCTCGTCTCGCAATCCAGACCAAACAATCACTCTCCACGCCGCTGACCCATGCTCGAACAAGACCACGCCCTCTCCACCTGAACCCATCCAACCCATCGAACCTTATCTCGACAGTGCTGGCTCGTACGCAGTCGTTAAGCCTGTCGAGGAATCCGTCTCCTATCGCCGTGTCAACGTTTTCTGGCCGATTAAACAACTCCTCGCCATCTGCTCCCTAGTCAATCCCGACATTGAATCCCCAGCCAACGGAACCTTAGTTATCAAAACCCAATCCTGAGCCCAGACCAAAGCCCTCCTCCGTACCACCCATTTTGTGGAAAATCCGTTACCATCACTCTACATTCCAACCGTAACACTACCAAGGGCACCGTTTTCGCGCCGGAGCTCCGCTTCATGACTGAAGCATGCTCCAAGCGGAGCTCGGGCCGGAGGGGGTGACACACGTCCGCCGCATCACATCTTTCAAAGATGGCCAGAAACGTGACACGGGTCACGTTCGACACTCCTCACCCTTCAGACACTCCTCGCCGGCTACCTTCGATACCTAGTCCGTGTCTTTATCCCCAATGCTCTCCGCGGTTTTAACTGTCAGCGCTTCGGCCATGGCAGTAAAACATGCCGCCAACCAACACGCTGCCCAAAGTGCGGCGAACCACCTCATCCCGAATCCACCTGCTCCAAACCTGCCCACTGCCTCAACTGCAACACATCCGATCACCTGACCACATCACCCCTCTGCCCAGTTTGGCGCAAGGAGAAGGAGGTCTGCGCTGTCAAGGCCACCACCGGGGTGTCATACCCCAGGCCCGACGGTCTGTCAAAGCCACCTCCCCGTCAACAAAAACTTATGCCCAGGCGGCCACCGTTGCTCCCCTCACACGTCGCGTCAACACTACTTCTACCTCAATTCAAACTGACATGATTCCTGGTTTAGCTCCACTCAAAAAACTTGCACCACTCACCACACCTACACAAACCACACTGGCTCAAAACACACAGACCATTCCGACCAAACAAACGCCAACAAATTCCGCAAGGAATTCCAGACCCCGCAGCCATTCGGCTGCCGGGGAAACGCGAGCCACTTCGGTGGCGCACCGACCGAACCCGGCGCGACCGGTGCCGGCCGGCGACCACGTGACCCGACCGACTCCCAACCGGCGGGCATCCTCCGCGGCAGTGGCCGGCCGCCATGAGCCGGCCGCAAAGGTCACCGACCAGCCGGACGGCTCGGGTGCAGCTGTCCGACCTCAAACCACACGCCCGCCTGACCTCCACGCATGGATGAGGCACGCACCGAAAGGTGCGCACAAACAATAATATTTATCCTCCCAATGTCTGCATTTTTACAATGGAATTGCCGTAGTTTAATATCCAAATGGGCCGAAATGAAAGCATTTTTCAGTATTCTCACATCTATTCTCATCGCACTTCAGGAAATATGGTTCTTACCCACAGATACATATAATTTCAATCTTTACAATTATTCGCTATACCGTCACGACGAGGTCAATGGACCACACCGCAGTGGCGGTACAGCACTTCACATCAACAATGATTTTACACATACACAAATTACACTGAATTCACCTTTACAAGCCGTAGCTTGTACATTGCGTTTCCATGGTAGGAATATAGATGTATGTTCGCTATATATTCCGCCACACACAGACAACACAAACATTTTGACACAATTAGAAAACCTCATCACACATTTCAAAAACCCTTTCATTTTACTTGGCGATTTTAACGCTCATAGCCCAGCGTGAGATAGAACACGCACACTTCCAGACACTCGCGGACGCATAGTTGAACACATCTTGGACAGACACAATTTAGTATTACTCAACACCGGTGAACCAATTTTTTCCACCTCGGTCACAATACAGAAACTGCCATTGATTTAACAATTTGTTCTCCACCCCTGGCCAACGAATTTGATTGGACAATAGACAGACATTCATGATAGCGATCACTACCCCATTAAATTAGTACCGACCATTTCAACAACTGCCGATACCACACCAAGTTTCATTCCTCGCTGGAAACTTTCGAGGGCCGACTGGACAAAATTTGAGGAGCTTTCGTCGTTACAATACAACCCGGACATTTCTCCAGTACAAAACATTCATTTAATTATCAACACACTTTTACAGGCAGCGACTGCAACAATTCCACTCACAAAACCTATCACAAAACGAACCCCAGTCCCCTGGTGGTCCATAGAAGTTTCCCAAGCAATAGCCACTAGAAAACGAGCATTTAGAAAATATTTACGCCATCCCGACCAACAAAATTTAATCAACAGGAACCATGAACAGGCAAGAACACGCTGCATTATACGTAATGCTAGGCGCCGTTCATGGGCAAATTACCTTCAGCAACTCACTTTCGACACACCTTTAAGCAAAATATGGGGATTAATCGGCCGTTTGAGCGGACGATCCCCATTCAGATCACTACCGGCCCTCAAACTTCACAATACCACCATTACCGAACCCACAAGCAATAGTAAACACCATAGCGGATACCATATCCCAAAATAGCTCCGATGAGAACTACCGACCTCATTTCTTACAAAATGCACATCACACCTTTCACACCAATCTCGACCTCTTTGATTCCGACAATACCGAGTACTACAATGATTCTTTTCATCTTTCTGAACTGGAGAATGCCATTTCATCCGCCGGTAGCACTTCAGTAGGGCCTGACAAATTACATTATTCCTTCTTTCGACATCTATCTGACCACACCAAACAATGCATCTTAGACACATTTAATTCGTTATGGTCAAATCATATCTTTCCTGAAGCATGGAAAAAAGCTATCATCATCCCCATTCCAAAACCCGGCAAAGACCATAGTAACCCAAATAATTTTCGACCCATTGCACTCACCAGTTGTTTAGGAAAACTTTTTGAACGAATAGTTATTAAAAGACTGACCTGGCACCTGGAAACAAATTCTCTTATATCTCCCTTTCAATGTGGTTTTCGACAAGGACGCAGCACCATAGATCATCTTATTCGGTAAGAGACAGACATCCGTCAAGGCTATAAAAAAAAACATGATCACACAGTCGCAGTATTTTTAGACATCAGCAAATCGTACGACATGGTTTTCAAACCCGCATTACTCTTCAGAATTCAACAACTGGATATAATAGGACGTTTAGCACTTTATTTAGTAGGTTTTTTATCTGGTTCTCGTCGATTCCACATTAGGTGCCGGTCAGCCATTTCCGTTCCCCATTTTCTTCAGAACGGCCTACCACAGGGTAGTTCTCTCTCACCATTATTATTTAACATTATCATTAATGATCTTTTTGATGACATGCCTACCAATATATCATATTCACTATTTGCAGACGCCAGCGCAATTTGGTGCGCCGGGAAAAATTATGAACATTGTTTAATTTGCTTACAAAACACACTGGACAGAATACACGAATGGTCCCTGAAGTATGGTTTCATTTTTTCGGTCCCAAAATCTGCAACACTGATATTTAGTAAATCAACACCCTGCCCAAACCCAGACACACCGCTTCACCTCGGAAACAATGATATACCTTTTGTAACTTCGTTTAAATTTCTTGGTATTATTTTTGACCCAAGGCTTTCAATGCGTAAACACATGAAACGCATCCAGCACAAATGTTTTCACCGACTTAATTTATTTCGATGCATCACTTCATCATCACTTGGAGCCGACCGCCATACACTTCTACTACTTTACAAATATTTAGTTCCACCCATAATTGAATATGGGTCCGTAGTATATAGCGGTGCTAGCACATCCTCCGGACACATTTTAGACACCATTCAAAATAAATTTATCCGTATCGCACTCGGTGCAATGACTACTTCCCCCATCATGTCTTTAGAAGCCGAATCGGGAATTCCTCCACTAGCTCTACGTAGAATGCAGCAAACACTTAGGTACGCCTCCAAAATTCAATTTCACGCAAACCATCCCACACACGCGTCATTACAAATTCTCCCAAATTTACATCATGATTATTTAGGTCCAGCCGAAAAACGAACTGGTCTCACTATAGCTTCTCGAGTCAAAACAATTTCTGAACAACTTCATTTCACTATTCCACGCATTACTTCTCTTTCTCCACCAACTGCACTACCGTGGGGCAGATGGCCGAACGACACATTCTTTATCTGACCACCACCCTAAAATCACAACTTTGTCCGAAATATGCAAAACAAAAATTTCACCAATTTCGTTCTCGTTATCGTCATGTTCCTTTTGTTTTTACCGACGGATCAAAAGACGCCGACTTCACTGGAAATGCCATAGTTTCGGATACACACACAAAACAGCATCGCTTGCCAAACGGAACCTCCATTTTCATCGCAGAATTGCACGCCATCCTCATTGCTCTTCGCTATGTCCGCAACCGTTCAATTTGTCACCCCATGCGCAGGGTCGTTATTTGTTCCGAATCCAAATCTGCTCTTCAATCACTTTCTTCACTTTCTTTTTCGCACCATTGCCATATCTCCATTTACGATACCCTAGGAATACTTAATCTGATGAGCGTGAAGGTCCGTTTCCTGTGGGTGCCCAGCCGCTGCGGCATCCCAGGAAACGAAGAAGCCGACAAATTAGCCAAAGCATCATTAGACCTCCAAAACATCACAGAAATTCCACCACATTTTGAAGGCATTAAATCATCCATACAACAGAGCATTCGACATTTTTGGAACCAAAACTGGACACAAACCACAAATCATACACAATTACGTTTCATCAAAACTGCTGTCGATACCTGGATCACATCATATCAAAAAACGACAAGAAGAAAAAGTCCTATCACGTTTACGCATCGGCCACACTTTTCTTACCCATCGACATCTATACACGACTTCGCCTCGACCTTCATGCCCATCATGCAACACATATCTTACAGTTCCACATATTCTCCTTCATCGTCAGAAGTACCAAGGCCCACGAAAAACACTGACGGATTTTTGCCATATACACAAAATTCCTTTTACTCTGCCTACACTATTAGGGGATGAACATCCAATTCTAATCCAACTACTTTTCAATTTTCTCCGCAATACAAACCTGTTCCATGATTTATAGACTTAATTATTTAGCATAACATAATATACACTTTCTCATTATGGCACGAAATGGCCTGAGGAGGCCGAAGTGCCCAACCCAACAAAAGCAAAAGCGGAGTCTGAAGAAAATGCGCGACCTTTTCCTGGCCAATGTGTACCCGCCTAGGAAGTTGTCGCTAACCCTCAACCAGGGAATGGCCAAGTTCAGGCGTCACGGCAAAAGGAACTATGTCCAACACTACTGTACAAGCAACAAAAAAGGAATCGGACTACGCCTACATCCGATTATCTTTCATCACCGATAAACCTTCCCGGACAGTAAACCAAATTTTATGCTCATCACAACTAAACAAAATTAAAATCGCGTGGTATGGCGGGCCCTCCCTGGAATCTAAGCTGGTAAGGTGAGCCCTCAGCATCCCCACTTCCCCTTCAGGTGACAGAAAATGCCACACATGTGGCAATGGCCTGAAAGGAAGCCGAAGATGTCGAATACAAAATGCAGTATATAAGGTGACGTGCATCACTTGTCCGCTTTCTATGTTGGGGAAACGATACGCCCAGTTAGGGAAAGATTCAACGAACATTTGGAGATGCACGTCTCCGGCGTCCCCTCACTCCCCTAGGCCGACACATGGCGGAGCATCACTTCAATATGAACCATCTGGAAACAAATGAATATTTTAATACAGATATCCTAGGTACAGAGGGAGACGGCGCGGACTTAAAATATTAGAATCCCTATTTATTCGTGGTCTTAAACTGAATATGAATTCCCACCAATCGTCACGGCATGTAACGCAGGGTATCAGTTTTACCGATGTTTTGCTTGTGGCTGACAAACTATCGCGTACGTAGAGTTTTAGAGAACTGTTCTTACAGAAAGGCCAATCAATTGTATATTGATGTGTGTAAACGGTATAATTCCTTCATGTCACAAATGCGTACCCTCTGTCGCCAGGTGGACGTGTCCGTGTCGCGACGGCTTCCACCTGCCGTTCCCTGCCTATGCAGGTGTTCGTTAGGTTTTTTTTTTCGTGTTTGCGTGTGGTTTTTTCTTCACTTTGTTTTTCTTCTCGCAGTGGAGGTGGTGAATGTATTTTGGCGAGTTTCCGTGCCTGCAGCAATTTGAATTTTCGACTTGTTCGCCGATCACGAGTGTATTGTTTGACATTGGCCTATGGCCGAAACGTCACAATATAGCTTTACAACTTTTCTAACTTTGAGTCGTTCCCAGATCGTGAAGATGAGCTTAATTTGTAATATCTGTACAATGATTGACCACCATGATGGGCCTTTCAGAACTACGTACGTATCTTTAGTTACCCATGCTACCAAAAACTAAGTCATAGCATGGTCAGGGGCATACCCAAGCCACATGCTGAGGAGCATATGGGGATGTGTGGGAAAACAATGTGAGTTCATTTTTCCCAGTTCTTTCGATGTCCCAATAGGTGATGATTTGTTGATAATAACGTTGGATGCAAATGTGATAAGTGAAAATGATCTGTTGATAGGTTTTCGTTCACATTTTTTATTGTACAATATTCCCGGAAAGCAGATGTGCACTGAGTGTAGAAAACTGGGACGGTGAAGTCGGAAATTGCGTTTTGATGAAGGCATTGACCTATAAATAGCTAGACCGGCGACCGTCATGGCGCTGGCGCCTCACGCCCGTTCCCGACTGGCGATGGTGGCGCCACCATACCTACCACCATGAACTAACAAAACGCCCCTTTGGACATAGCTGTTTAACACGCGCATTGGAGGGGGGGGGTGAAATCCGCCCACCCCTCCGATTTTTCGTAAATAACTTCAGATTTTACGGGTCGACATTCGCCATTTTGTGCATACCTGCATATAATTGTACGGCGCGTCGCTTAAAACAAGAAAAACGAAAATCGGTCGAAAATTGTTTCGTGTTAGAGACCATCAAAGTCAAAACATTTCCTAGCGTCAGACCACAAAAATCGACGCTGATGCGCTTCCCATATATCGGCAAAAGGGAAATGTTCTTGGCAATACCAGCGACTTCTTTGGTGTATATTGTCATGCTATATTGTTTAAAGATCATGTTAAGTCACTGAGGTCAACTCAGGTCAAATTCATGGCAGGTCAATGGAACCAAACTTGTTCAACTGGAAGGTTGTCATAAACGCAAATGACAGTCATGCGATTCATGTCATTTTGCATGTTACTCCCTGCTGAAAACTTCTGTTTTTGTCATTGTGCACCTAAGCGTTTACATACTTCATTCATATACTTCAGCCCTTTCTTCGTGAAGCCGATTGCGCCGAGCCGCCCGCCGGTACGGCGGGCTACCCGGCTCCGGTAACTGGATCCGGTCACTGACCCGATAAAGTGCTGATATATAGGTGACCTGAGGTAAAATTCCCGATCTGTCATCTGTATTGCATCATTAGTTATGTCCAAAATATCATTGATGCCCACCTTGGAGCATTTAAACACATTCGCAGCGATCCATAACAATGTCAAGCCAAGGGACGCAAAACAAGCCAAATATTACATATGTGACCTCATTTGACCTTGAAGATATTTATCTAAGGTCATGAACTTTTCACACAATAGAGATCACCACCATACCCATCCACCCTGAAAATTTCGTAAGTCTAGCTATAATAGGAGCCGAGATCTTATGAGGGGCGGGGCGGAATCCGCTCCCCCCTCTCCAGTGCGCGTAATTTTCAGAGGCCCTCCAGGGCGCGTGTTAACACGTTCGAGCGCAAAATCAGGACCAGATCTAGTGAAAAAGGCACGTGGTTTTGACGAACCTTGCGGAAGCGGGTATCTGACAATGGGGTCGATTCATTTGTTTAGCCTAGAGCGTAGGGCCCAGGCCCCGTAATGTTGGCTCAGTCAACAGCCGCCCATGTTTTCACATAACATGGGATAAGACGTGCGCGCGACCCTCTCGCGCGTCCTTCCCGAACCATGGCTAGAGATCCAACGCGGGTTGTCCTGGAGACATCGCTGGAGATCCCTGCTGGCCGCTGTCCGATCCCCCCTGACTTGGTACCATGGGTGTTTATTCGTGTAATTGGTTGGGGGCAAAGGACCTTTTTGATGGCCGAAGCTGCCCCCAACATCCTGCTTCGGGCGGAGGAAAGTCAATTAATGAGGTGACGAAATCAATTATTGAAGAGGCCGGCGCCCTGTTGTCTGCCTCGTTAGCGCATACCAAGTGACACCCAGCTTGATGCGCTGGTAACGTTTTTTGTTGTCATTTTCCATATTAAATCTTAAAATAAGGACCTGGACCCCCTGGCTCGGTAAGAGATCTGCAGTCTTGCTTTGGGATATCTACATATGCATACAAGAAGAAAAGTGGGCTAAGTCTCCATGAGGTAGAATAAGAAGCCTCACACGGGAAGAGGCGCTAACGGATCCTGGAGCATCGGCAGCTACGCGGGCCGATTTTCAGGGAAATACCAGCACATCACAGGATGCATTTGTCACAGCAGGAAGCCACTGGGGCTTATCATAGTTGGACAGAACAAACACCGCGGAATACCGACGAGAAACCCCATGCGACGAGAGCATGGAGATACAGAGACATGCGCAAACCACCGTCCGCAACCGTAAGAAAGCCGGCAAGACCCACGAGAGCATGAGGAAAAAAAAAAAAGAGAGAGAGAGAGAGAGAGAGAGAGAGAGAGAGAGAGAGAGAGAGAGAGAGAGAGAGAGAGAGACAGAGACAGAGACAGAGATAGAGACAGAGATAGAGACAGAGACAGAGATAGAGATATATATATATATATATATATATACATATATATATATATAGACATAGACAGGGACAGGGACAACACAGACGGACGACTATATATATATATATATATATATATATATATATATATATATATATATATATATATATATATATATATATATATATAGAGATATATATATAGATAGAGATAGAGACAGAGACAGAAGAGACAGAGACAGAGACAGAGATAGAGATAAGAGAGACAGAGACAGAGACAGAGACAGAGAGAGAGAGAGAGAGAGAGAGAGAGAGAGAGAGAGAGAGAGAGAGAGAGAGAGAGAGAGAGAGAGAGAGAGAGAGAGAGAGAGATGCGAGCATAGATGGTGTCGAAATGCCGACGTACATGAGGATATTGATACCGATTAGAAAAACAATCTGACGAACACGTGAGGAGGCCGACAAGATGAAAATACCGATGAAAACATACACAGATAACGAGAGCATGAGGAGACCGACGACACATCGGAAGACCATCGCCAACATAACAATACCGGCAAGAACATAAGAAGACCCACGAGAGCATGAGGCGAGAGACTTAGCATCGATGGTGTGGGGATATCGACAAACACGAGGATATTGATAGCGACTCAACAAACACAAATCATTCGTGATCGTGTAGAGCATTTGGCTACATGTAGTGTGCAGCTAACCCGGTTTTGAAGGAATCCAGCGATGGAGAATTTATGACACTTGAAGGCGACCTATGTCAATGGGACATGCCATGCAAAATGTATTAAGCCTATCTATACGTTGTAAGCCATCCCAAATCAGTCAGGTTACCTTACTTTAAAAAATAAAAAATGCATGTTGATGGAATGCAATGGATCAAGGAAATAAATCAACACGGAAGTTACGGATTTAATATTGATCATACTGCACATACAATCTCAATGAATACATTAATATTATGGATGCATACGGGAACCATGGTCAGTGTCCGCAGCCGGTATATAGCAGTGGTCATATAAATTTGGTAACTGCTCATATGTAATCAAAATAAGTTTTATGAATACAATTTCTTCATGTTTTCTTGGTTAAACCCAGAAAGATATGATTGTCTTTCGCCAACAGTTAAATCTAGAATACAAGCTAAGCATATCAGCATATGATACACCATGAACCATTTGGGGAAAATACAAACATCAGCAAATGCTTCCCTGTCGGGGCATGCAACAAACGCACCCACATATATGCACAAAATTAAACAAGGCACCGACCCCATCAGCCAGCAGTCCTGGACACCGATATGTGGCTTACACAATTCAACAAGCAATAATGAAGATCCTCAACATTATGATGAACAATAGCACAATAATAATCATAAACAACAATCAGTACAAGCTACGTTTTTACATCACAAAGTCACCTCATGGCCACCACGTCGCCCAAACAATATATAGATTGATGATTCATCACTGTATATGATAGTCATGAACAATATTATACAATTTTAATCCCTGTTTCTGGCAGCATAACTTAATGCCATACAAGCATTGGACACTACCGGCTTGAAAACAACACAAGCTGCATGTCGCTCGTGAGCACTGAACAGCGCTCTTTGTGTTGCTGTTTTACCACAATCATACTGCCGAACTCGGAGATGAGATATCAGGATGCAATGGGCTTTATCAGCTGAACATCATGGCAAGCATCGCCTTGGTGACTGAACATGTGTTCCTGTTCACCAGGGAAGAGGCGTTGGCTGCTCTGGGTCATGATTTGATCCAGCACACTGTACTGAATGTCCAGTGCTAGATTAGAGCGTTGAGTGATATCACCGCACTTCTTTTTAGCGGTGAATTGTCGCTCAGCTGACATGACAACACAGTACGTGGACGCTGAAGGGACGACAAGGCCTCCGTTGTCCCGCACGTTCATCAGATGCATGACTTCGGGCGGTGGACGGTCCTCTTCATTGCACAGTACTGCTCCAACGCACACAGCACATTTCACACCACACTCCTCCACCAGTTTACGGCACACATACCCAGAAATGTACCCGGCACAATTCTCCACAAGTGCAGAGCAGTTATCTCCCACCTCCAGGGCATGCTGTACGACTGCTGGCATCGGCCTGCTTTCGACCTCCTGAATCCGTTGACGCCTTGGACGTCGAATGTCCAGCAGACCGTAGTCGTTGCTGTCCTATGGCTCACAGTTCCCTGTGGCTGATGGTGAGATAAAGTTGTGCAGGGTGAGGTGTTGCATGGCTTGGCGCAGCTGTTCGGCGTTGGGATTGTTGTTGCGGCCACCCTCATAGTTATGAGAAATTTACCAGTAAAACACACAAATGGAACGAAATCTGGTTACCAGAATCGCTTTGGTGACCAAGACGCTAAGTGCAACCTTATGCACAGCACGATTTCATCATTTTCCGCATCTAACTGTCCGACACGCAGATCCAGATGGAAACTCCAAGGCGTAAAGCACCGGGTAGGCTCGAGCGATGCCCCTGTGCGGCGCCGTCATGGGAATTTTGTGAAAAGTCTGGAAGTATGTCTAGCTAATATACATAGGTCAATGAGTGAAGGGTGTTCACTGTGTTCGTTACAAAATGAACTCGTGCATGCAAAGGTTGGAGTTCTGGGGCTATTTTATGAAATGGTGGCCCCAGGTGGGTGTCCTGTGGCGATGCCGACATCGTATTGGTCAGGCGTCGTTGACTGTTGTGATGGTGTGATGTTTGGTGGTTACTTTCTTTCAAGGACTTGGTCTTTGGCCGTGCCATACTTCAGAAAATGAGAAGCTGGATACGAAAATATGGAGGAGGCTGGAAGATGTCTGTTGCTGACAGTCTGTCACACGGCGTCACACGGATACGCAAATTTACCGAATTGAGTTTCAGAACGCTTGGGGAATCTACACCGGTTTCGGTTCGGTGTTTTATATGTTTCGGATGGGCATGGATGACGGCAGTTGGTGTTGTTATTATATGTAATTTATATGCGCATTTCGTTGTGATGACATTTTGATATCAAGAAAACAGGCATTAAAGTTAATTAATTAAATTAATTAAATAATTAAAATTAAATGTTAAACTTATTAAATTAAATTACGTTAATTAAAAATACAATAAAATACAATGAATTAAACCGGTAGAAAATACGGAGGACATTTGAACCTGGCTTTTCTCGTCACTATACCACCATTTGTAGCATCGCGAAATCGTTGTGCATATGAAGACGTACATGTGCATGCGTACATATAATTTCAAGATGATTTTGGGTCGGTGGTGGTCCCAGGCAGACGCACGAGATGGCGTGCCTACATATTTTGCTCATTCGACGGAGTTGTATACACCAGGTCTGCCGGAAATAACCCAACTGATCCCATGATGCCGATGGGAGCTGCAGGTGACATTTCGTAGGCTTTACTAGTAGCATTTGGGATATCTACGTGCAATATGGATATCATTTGCGGAAAATATGGTCCGTTACATCTTCACTCAATCCCGAAATATTTCTCTTAAATCCTCGCAGAAACATCGCGCAATTGGCGACCTCTACTGATCTGCGATCGATACTTCCCTTTCTTAACCCAATATGGTTGTGAATATTTATCATTGCCATCAGTTTATCGTTCCGTGGTCATGCCACCATTTCAAACCTTGCTTATTTGTGCATAATTTTAATTTGTGTACTATGACTATCTTGAGCTGCCAAGTTCAACGAAGTACATGGAAAAGAAGGTAACACCGATGATCTAACCAAAACGTGCGCCTACCTGCGCGATGTAATGATCACACGTGTAGGACGACACGCTGACAAGGTACGTGCCAGGGGCGTCAATTTGTATCCTTTTGCGGGGGCCATGGCCCCCCCCAATGCTGATCTTGGCCCCCCCAATGTTGATTTGGGCCCCCCCAATAACCCATGCTATTTTTATGCTGATAAAAAGCTAAAGGAAAAAGAAAAAAAGAAGAAAAACACTGTGTTAGGTACATAGAAAACTTAGTTGATGTTAACCAGCACATTTTGTACTGAAAAAGAACAGATTTGGATTAGATAGTGGACTGAGTATCCAACTTTTGCTACACAATTCAAAATTATGTGCAAAAACAAACAAAATAGCTAGATTTCCCTCCACTGTGCCAGGAAAACTTACGCCATAAAATGTTAAGATTCACTGATGATGCATTTTAAACCAGATTGTCTTTTTTTAATGTTAAGCCACAAAACAACAATTGGATTGTCATACTGATATTTGTACACACCACCAATGGCAAAACCACACACATGTGAGCTTAAACAGGAAAAAATCCATTCTTAATTTCCAGTCATTGTCAAACTTGCATTGTCCAGTGAACAGCAGACAATCATCCTTGAGATTGTGGATATGCAAACTATAATTATCTTCAGCAGCCCACCTATCACACCATCAGCTTGATATTTACCTAGGTACCTACCTAAATGCCCAATAACAATGCATGCATTCAATATTGATATGGGGAAAACGAGAGCCATGTGTGGGCAAATCTGCCAGCTTATGATGCCATGACAGAGAAAACTCAGCAAGAAGCTGCATGGCCACTGCAATATAACTGGTATTCCTAAAAGAATAAAAAAGAAAGCTATGGCTCACATGACTTTTAAGCAAACCTTAGTCATCCACGACCAATGCTGTACAAGAGAAATAGCCTTGACAAGCCCAATGTCTCGTACGCCGCAAAAACACCATTATTAAACGCCGCAAAAATACCATTATTTTAAAAGGTACACCAAAGTCGCATTCAAACCTTGATGACGTCACATATTTTTATTCGTATATTGCAGAAATTGGTAGCATCAGGCAAGTTTCAATTTAACTGCATGGGGGAGTGACTTTTTCAGGCGTACCGGACCACAGAGGTCATTTGCGCCACCTTTTTTGAAGCGAGTACGTTACATGTCTGACTATAAAAGCGGGTGTTTGCGATCAAGGTGCAGGCATGTGGACGTTTACATAAAGGGAATTTTACGTTATAGTTTGTGTTATATTTTAGGCGCTGAAGGCGGGGTTAGGATGGGGACATCCCCCTAGTGTCTAGATGGCAGGGGCGTCGATTTGTATCCTTTTGTGGGGGCCAGGGCCCCACCAGTGTTGATCTTGGCCCCCCCAATGTTGATTTGGCCCCACCAATAACATATGCTATTTTTATGCTCATAAAAAAGTTGAGAAAAAATAAGAAAATCACCATGCTAGGTACATAGGAAATGTAGTTGATGTTAACCAGCACATTTTGTAATTAAAAAAACAGATTTGGGTTAGATAGTGGACTGACTCTCCACCTTTTGCTACAAAATTCAAAATGGTGAGCACAAAAACCAATTGTCATTGTCAAACTTGCATACAATCCAGTCCCGTGAACAACAATCAGTTATCATTGAGAGTGTGGATATACAAACTATAATTAACCTCAACAGCCCACTCATCACACTATCAGTTTGATATTTGCCGGGTACCTAGACACCTAGGTACATGCTGCAGAAAGACTTAGAAGAGCTTGTGAAGTGGTCCAAAAATGGCAGATGAAATTAAATTTTGATAAGTGCAAAATCATGCATGTATGCAGGGGCGTCGACTTGTATCCTTTTGTGGGGCCCCACCAATGTTGATCTTGCCCCCCCCCCATGTTGATTTGGGCCCCCCCCAATAACCTATGCTATTTTATGCTGATAAGAAAGCTAAAGGGAAAAAATGAAAAACACCATGCTAAGTAGAAACATTGATGTTAACCAGCACATTTTGTACTGAATAGAAACAGATTTGGATTAGATAGTGGACTGACTCTCCACCTTTTGCTGAAAAATTTAAAATTGTGTGCAAAAACAAACAAAACAGCTGGAATTCCCTCCACTGTGGAAGTACAGCTTACATCTTTCTGGGTTGGTTGGTTGGTTATTTGGGTTTACTGGCGCATTGACTGCGTTGGTCATACAGCGCCCATACAACTTTTCTTGTTCCCACCTTAAAGCACAATAATACCCAAAAGATTCCGAGAAAAAAATTACAACCATGTTTACAAAAAATATAATTTTGTATTCAAAATCAGCTTAGGTTAGGTTAGGCTCGGTTAGGTTTCTTTTTTAAGGTTGAGAATTTTCAGAAAATAAATTAAGTGAAATTTTAATTTAGTTTAATTTTTGTTCTCAAAAGATAGGTTAGGATAGGCTAGGTTAGGTTTTGTTGCATGGAAAAAAAATATGTTTATGCGATGTTACCGAACTCAAAGCCTTTTGGCATTATTTTGCTCACAACCTGAAAAGTAAGCACAAAAAATAAGTGGGTCCAATCATCTTAGTCACCTTCATAAACATGGTATTCTGCATATTTTTCTTTGTTTTAAAGGAAAAAAAGAACACCTTAGACTGCAAGGTTACCAAATAATTTGCAATTTTTGGGGGAAACGTTTTTGGAATTTTTTTTTAAAGTTTTCCAACTTGAAAAGCCTAAACTAACCTAACTTAACCGAACCTAACCCATTTGCTTGCTATATGGAGGCAATTGTGTAAAAACTTGTCTTGTTACCACCTTAAAGCACAATAATACCGATTTAGCTAGGTTAGGCTAGTTTAGTTGTTTACCTTGGAAAAATTGTTCAATCATTTTCAAAAATAAAATAAAATTGGAAGTTTTCCTTCAAAAGCAGCTGACATTAGGTTCGGGTAAGTTGGGTTCGGTTGTTCAATTTAGAAAAATTTTCAGAATATATATTGCTTAATTTTTGTTTCTATTTTTTTCTCCAAAGCAGGGGCGTCGATTTGTATCGATAGACACTAGCGCGCATTAAATGTCACACATCGTGATGGGCGTTCCTCAGAACATCCAAAATCGTAACATGCAAAGAAAAAATTCCAGTTACAGAAATTCCAGCGCCTGAAGTCTAAATTTGAGGTTACAGTGACAAATGTGACGGAGGTAAGACATCTGTGGTGCAATTGCGCGCAGTGTTTAATCCGGAGGCCAATCTCATGTGACGTCGTACTGATTCGTTTTTTGTACTTCGCACATTCTGATGTATCGCACCTTCTGATGTATCTGCGGATTGGTGTGATTTTAGATAGTGAATAAATAGCTTGCTGATATTTAATTCCCAAAGGAACAGTAGTTGAAGAAGTTGGCAGGTAAGCTTGAAAAAGTCCAGTCCATGCTTTTTTCTGATTTGTGCTCAGGGTTTCCATGTTAATATCACATAACTACCACGTTTGTCTTCAAGAAGAGCTGTTTTTAGTTTACTTTTATTAAAATTTTCATTCCACTGCTCTTAGTGCCCTTTCTGCCCAGGATTGGGGCACCTAGTGTTGCATTTCCGTCCAGGGGTTGGCACACCTTTTGGTAAATTTACAGCTTAAGGTAATTTCTGATTAATTTTTTCCCATGCAATGTTTAGGAATGTGATAAACACGATTTTGGTAAATTTGTGTTTTAAGGTGTTTTATGAATTCGTGGAATGTATCATTTCAATGCAATGTTTATGAATGTGACTCAGATGATGGGACCACTCATTTTCTATACAAATGCCTGCATTTCAGGTTGTAAGCAAAATAACATCAACAAAAAGCTTTGAATTAGGTGACATAGGGTAAAGTATTTTTTTTAAAATAAAATAAATGCAACATAACCTAACCTAACCTAGCTTAACCTCCCCTTGGAGAAAAACAAAACCAAAACATCAAGTTGTAAAAATTTCAAGCAATGTATTTTTTTTACAATAAAAAAATGTAACCCAACCTAACCTAACCTAACCTAACCTAACCAAACCTAACCTAACCTGACCTGACCTGACCTGACCTGACCTAACCGAATCTAACCTAACCTAACCTAACATAAGCTGCTTTTAAAGAAAAAAGATCTATTTCTTTCAAATTTTGGAACAATTTTTGCAAAAAATGTCGAACTTAAAACACTTAAACTAATCTAACATCACCAAACATAGCCCATTTGTTTGCTTTATGGAGGCAAATGTGTAATAACTTGCCTTGTTACCACCTTAAAGCACAATAATTCTGGTTAGATTAGGTTGGGTTAGGTTTTTTCATTTGTAAAATTTCAATAAAATAAATTGCTAGATATTTTTCCAATCTTGTTTTTATAGTTGTTTTCTCCAAGGTCAGCTTAGGTTACATTAGGTTATGTTGAATTTTTAATGTATTTCTTTTAATTGCTATGTTACCTAACTCAAAGCCCATTTTTAATGTTATTTTGCTCACAACCTGGAAAGTAAGCATTTGCACAGAAACTGAGTAGTGCCATCAGCTTAGTGACATTCATAAACATTGCATTGGAAATTTAAATATAAAAATATTAATAAAATACATAAAAGCACACATTTAATGTCCTTTCCTCTGCAAATGCATGCCTTTCAATTGGGAGTAAAAAATAACACCAAAAAAGGGTGTGGAGTAAGGAAATATAGCATACAAATAATGTTCAAGATGTATGATAACCTTACCTAACATATTTCAACTTCCCATACAAGAAATTATTTGTTTTTAATTTAAATTTTCGAGGCATTTTCTCAAATATTTTCAACTTAAAAAACCTAACCTAAGCTAGCCTGAACCGTTTATTATTTTTTGTAGAAAAATCATTAACAAAAATTATTTACCAACAAATGATTTTTTTTATAACTTACAACAAAAGCCTAACCTAACCTGACAAACCTCACCCCTTTGTATGCTTCATGGAGGTAAAATGTGTGTAAAACTTGTCTTGTGGTTACCTTAAACTGTGATAATACCTGGCTTTTTGGGTAATATTTCAGCTCATGGTACTCTCTGACTTCTTCTAATTTATTTTTTAATGCAGTGTTTGTTAATGTGCTGAACATGATGTAACCGCTCATTTCCTCTGCAGATGCACACTTTTCATTTGTGAGGAAAAATAACGTGGAAAAGGGGGCTTGGATTTGAGTAATATAGGATGAAAAATAATGTTCAGATAAAAAAAATGTAACATAACCTAACCTAACCTAGCCTAGACTTCCATGCAAGAAATGATTATTTTTATGCCAAATTCTCCCCCCCCAATTTCTTTTTTCTCAAACATTTTGAACTTAAAAAGTCTAACGTAACCTAATCTAGCTTGAACCGTTTTTGAAGATTTTTTTTCATTTACTAACTTACAACAAAAGCCTAGCCTAACGCAATTAGACAAAACCTAGCTCCTTTGAATGATTCGTGGAGGTAAAAATGGGTGTAAAACATGTCTTGTGGTTACCTTAGACTGCAATAATATCTCTTTTTGTGCTACCTGGTGTACGTGATGAACCTCCATCTGCATGCTGCATGACAGCATTGCACTTATTGGTTCACAAAGAACAATAACATTTTGAAAGTACAATATTTTCAGGAATGGAATCCTGTGCTGATAACATTTTCTGAGTTATAAATTTGCAGATCAGATCTACATCATTTGTGTTAATAAATATGAGAAATTCATAGAAATGCATACACCGGTTTGTAGACAAGAAGTTATTCTGATGATTTCTGATGTATTCGAAAATGACAAATTTTCATGATGGAAGCAGGCAAAGTTAAAGTACATATATCTCAATAAGTGGTCAGTTCACTAACAAGACAGCAAATTCACTCAAATAGCACTCAAAATGCCAGGCGGCCCACTCTTTTTGCAAGTTTAAAATCGATGACAGTGCTTTCTTGAATCATGTTTAAAGCACATGAAGGAAATGTATTGCTGACACTTGTTAGGAACTGATGTGTGTAACGTTAATTAACATTTCTAATGTCCTGATGTTTGTACACAAAATATAGCTCACTATTGTAAATAGCATGGGAAGTATGATGCCATATATCATGGCTAATTTATGGTCAAACTGTTATGCAGCAGATTCCCTGCATTGTTACTTAGCTATTTGGGCTTTAGGGCACAGACCATGTTGATCACATAGCTCCCTGCATTGGTGTTAACTGATACATCAGTATGTTTGCAAACTCACTGATGAGTGAATCCATACCATTCTCACTGGGGTATAAAAGCTACATTATAACATTGTTTATACCGGGCGGCTGTGTCGGTGCATTGACGGCACGTTAAACTTTCGGTCAAAATTCTGCCGTTTAACTTGAATGAATGGATCGGGTGGTGGGGCCAGGGTTCACGCAACAAGCTCTGCTTAGCAATCCGACCCTGGTTCATAAAGCCAGCCCAACAAGAACTCGGATGAAACTTATTAAAAAAAAAAAAATGCATATAACAGAAACCCATCTCGATTGTCCTGCTTAATCAGGACACCATAGAAGTCAATGAAGCCAATGAAAACCATAGAAGTCAATGAAAATGTTACTTCATCCCCTGTATTGTTAATGGAAACAAGTCTCTTGAACCATATGTTATGTCCTTCACAGTGTTGCTCCATCCACCTCCAACTCCAACCCTGACCAAACTTCAGGAGCTCATCCTTCTCCAAAGCAGTGTGTTGAAGAAGGTATGTATTGTAGCATAACTACTCTGACCGGAATTCCATGGTATCCATGTTGCCTTACAATCCATCCTTGCTGATCCATGTAGCAGATGTTTGACTTTCCTCAAACTGTCTGGATAACTGGGGAGTTGAAATCACATGTGTGATGAAACAGATGAACTATTCCTGGATTCTTATGTTGCATCATTGCATGGCACAGTGACATACCGAATGGGGAGGGGGAATTGTGGGAAGTTCCCTCACCCCCCCCGTCCTGATAGGTTGTGGGGCCCCCAAGAGTCCGCCGAGCTTAGGAAAAAAATGCGCTATGCTCCCTAAGAATTTCACTCGGTCGACCAAAAATCGCACCGGGGCTCAGAAAAATCACATTCGGGGCCCCCAAACGTAGCGCAGGGGCCCCGATAATGACGCTGGGGCCTCAAAGTTTGCACCTGGGCCCCTGAAAATCACGTTGGGGCCGCAAACAAGTCGTGCCGGGATTCAAGAAAATCACGACGGGGGTCACAAACGGTCGGGCCGGGGCCTCCTGAAAATCACGCCGAGACTGGGGTATTAAGAATTATCACCCGGGCCCCTGAAAATCACGCCAGAGGCCTGATAGGTCCCACCGGGGCTCTAAAAGTCTCGTTGAGATCACCCAACAAATGAAGCCGGGTGAATGAAAAACAGTCCGGACACGGAAAATCAATCTGGGATCTCAACAATAGCTCCAAAAGCCCACACAACTTGTTGGGCCCCCACAAACGTGTCGTAGCCACCGCAAGGGATCCCAACAAGTGACGACGGGCCCCCAAAAATCGCACTTAGACAAAAACAAATTCACGCCGCTTCTCTTGAAAATCTCACTGGGGCCAAAACGTCGTGCCGGAGCCCCACAAGTTGCAGCTGGCTTCCCAAGTACCAATATATACCCGGAATGTCACCTTGCGGACGGAAAAATTGCGTCAAGGATCCACAAAATAAGAAGTCGTCGGACGCCGGAAAAGAAACCTGTTTGGGCACCGGAAAAAACGCACCGAGAGCCAGAAAAATCGTACCGGGTTCCAAAAATAGCCTGCAGGGGGCTTATAAAAATAGACTTCACCACAAAAACCACAAGGAGACTTCATCGAATCGACCAGAGCACCGGAAAATTAAGAATGGGTCCCGAAAGAAAATTATCCGAAGGGCCTTTCTACTCTCGATCGTGCAATCTGCGGAAAAAAACACGTTGAGCAGCCGCAGTGGCGTACTAAATGGAAAAATTCCCTCCCTAACGTTAGGCACCAAGGAAATACTTTCACCCATCGTCATTACCGTTCAGGTCTGCTGTGCTCTGATGCTTCATCAATGCCGCTGTGTTTTAGCCTGCATCTGATCGCTGAAGTATTTTTATTTAAGCCGGTGTGTGTTTGTTGGTGTGTGGAGTGAGGAGGAGGGTAACAGTGACGGTGACGGTGACGATAGATCCGAGCCTACTATATGGCACTGCAGTCGCATGCTATTACTCAGAGTTGTTATGTTGGTGAGTTCGAGTCTCACCTGTCGCTACTCTTCGCCCGCGACCAATCGGCGTGAGAGATTGGCGACGCTATATGACACAACGGTCGACGTGTCGTAGAACCAATGACCAACCAAGAGTTGTTATGTTGAAATGTACTGAGCACTGCTCTTTTAATTATGTGACTTCACCAGTTATTGGGCGATTTTCCCCGTCGGTTAGGATGCTGAATAAACATAAACATACACATCGTCGAATAAGAAATCGGAATTTCTGAGATCCTAAAATATAGTGGGCTAAATCCGATGAGTTTTTTTTTTGGGGGTGGGGTTTTAGTGTTTTGGCACTTCGGCCCCCCCAATGTTTTTCAAAAATCGACACCCCTGGTTAGTAGTTCAGTATCAACTAATCTTAGTTAGTTGATAAGTTGATACCTACAATATGATGACATCAGGCAGTCAGTCGACGGATAATTAACCGAACTTTCACTCATTGCAATGCTTTTTCCAGCATGGAAAGCAACAGAGAAAATGGGTCCGCTGTTGTTCACCGCCGAATTTTTCATAATTACAATCTTCATCTTCGGAGATAAAGTGACGGTAAAAAAACTTGGGATATGATGGTAAAATGTACATCAGTCGATAGGTACTTAACCGCACTATCACTCCAGGCCATAGTGGGCAACGAACACGACAACGAAATTATAGAAAACTAGTCAGATGTTCACTGCTGGAACATGGAATAATATCTGAGGTCATATTGAACAGTAAAGTGAAGGTTCCAGAAATCGAGTGAACGAGGGTGAAGCATACCGGACATAATGGGTAGTGGTATATATTACTTTTCTGCTACTTTTCGTCAACGCCTTGGATTGCGTCGTTTTTCTAAATGCATGTACTTAGTGTATGTTTCGTCCGATGCATGGCGCTAGTGTCGCTGGCCAGTCACATTTCCCCGCTTGGCACGTAACGGCACAGATGATTGCTTTTCAAATGAAAGAGCCATGTCTGTTTCGTAGGAATAGACTGTGAGGGCCGGTGGTGCCGCGGCGTGCGCCAACCTTGTTCCTGGTGAGTGCCTGCACCACGCGCACTTGTTCCGCCTGGCCCCATTCGTGACGTTCGGGCATGCTGAGGCGGTACGGAGCCGAGCAAGGCGGCAGCAGCCGGCCACTGATCTCGGCCACCAGCGCCGGGTCGTCCTGCGCCGGCGTCAGCTGTACCCATCTGTCTACGGAGGGAGGGGGGGTGTAGGGCGTACCGACTGTATTGGTCATGTAGCATCTGCCTATGGTCAGCACTGGTCAAGGCACTACCGATACAGCCAACCCACCGCAAGTCAACACACGGGCAGTCGGTTGTCATCTGGACATGGTGTAGACAAGGCCAACCCGACACAGGACAGAGTACTCCCCCCGTCCCCAGACAACAGAGGACAGAACAGTTGGGTGTGGTCTAGACACGGTGCTGGAAGACAATAGGAACCCGGTCCAGGACAGAGTACCCGTCGACAGAGGACAGAGCAGCTGGCCGTCCTTTGAATATGCACTGTGTGCCGTGTGGTACAGCGCAAGTCCGTGCATGTACGTCAGGGCAAGCCGATATCGAGGAAGCTACGACCACATTCAAGCGTACAGAGTTCAATGATGACATAAAACGTATATTTCCAATATAATTGCTGATAACATTGAGTTGAGGATGACCTACAAGTTGAAAGCATGCCGCAAATGCCAACTAGCTCAAACACCTTTACCACTGTAGGTTGTTCTACTGCAGTTAGACTTCAGGCTGGACTCCGGAGACCCCTTCATGTCAGCTTTGTGTTGTTGCCGCTCGTGATTAGTACTCACCAATGAGCCCCATGTATGTGAGCACGAGAACAATCGTAGTCGCGACCAACGATTCCTTGAGCTGGAACCTCGCTGTGAAGCACAATACAATTCGTCATCAAGGATCTAGCGAACAAAGCACTGGTGACACTACTCTAACCCAATTTAATGGAGTGCTTAATGCTACCCATTTCTGCCTAGCAATGGCTGCATTACCTCATCGCTAGCTCTACTACGGAGCTCTGTTTCACAGAGCACACTCTTCACTTTATGATCGTGAATGCAATGCAGGGTGGAGATTTTGCACTTCAGATGAACTCTAGGAACGCGTCGACTCGGATCTGCCTCGAACAAAGGGTTGCATGTGCATGGACCGCGGTACGGGGTGGAGGAGGGCACCTAGGCACTCTTCCCTCTTAAATCGGGATATTTAGCATTAACCCTATGGAGTTCACTGACAAGAATCGACCTAAAAACTGTCCGGTGTCCCCACAACCCCTTGAAATTCGACGTTCCGCAAGATATGAAGATAGTTGTGTCCCATGAACAATTTCTATACCATCAAGAATGCTTCATGACCTGTCCCTCAGGCAATCCTTCGGATTGACGTCAGCTATGTGGAAATTGTGTGCAGTGCAGAATTCCACACAAGCAGAAGGTGCGTGCGCACCAGAAGTGCAAAATTAAATTGAGTGGTCCCATTAAGCGACCAACATTCTCTCGGAATCATTTGGTAACTTATGCATAGAGTCAATAATTTTCACGGAGCAATTTCTTTCTCTTACCAGCTTTATGGTCGCCCATATATGTTTGTACCCACCAGCAACATGCATTGGAATACGACCATTCAGCCAAATGCTACTGACCGATCATTGCACTGCAGACTGAATGTCGGAAGAACTGTGTCTTGTTGATAGTTGTGCTCATTGTTCGTCATTGGAATTAGGTGGCTGCTTGCACTATAATAGGGGCATATGTGGTGCACCACTTCAAAGACGAGCAGGCTTAGCGGATCCTTCAGGTGATGCTGCTGGCCATGGCGGCAGATTGTGAAACATAACATTGATTCATGTTAGATCGGCTAAAATCGAGAACATTTTTAGAAGAAAAAAGAATGTGGTCCTCTTTGTGATCCAGAGACCATGTAAATGATAAATATAACGTTGCTAATCACGATTTGTATTTCGCTGAGAGTGCGCAAGTTGGGTACCTGTTTGGACAAAGTTGGCAAAGTTAACAAAGTTAGTCCAACTTCTCTGCTTCTATTAGATAAACTTCCTGGTTACAGCCCGCGTTATGTTGGGTACAACCATAACTTGGGCTCATCCCAAATAAATGCAGTTGTGCCCGGTAGCGCTAAGTCCGCGTAATGTTGGGCAGGAGCCACAACTTGGGCTGAGCCAAGGCTGAGCCCAAACAGCACAGTTGTGCCCGCTTTCATCCGAAATCACTATACATCGTCTCACATTCAAACCTTCAATAGGCGCTGGGATCCCTCAGAAACTAGCGAATTGCGTACATATATTGTAAATAAATACTTTACCGATTTCTCTTATAATGGAAAACAAGTCCTCTTTGACTTGTTTTCAAACTGATCTGTCGAACTTCACAATAATGATATTCTAGATATTTCATGATTTAGGTATTTTCGTGAGTGCGCATGTATCTACACATTTGTCCACATCCGGGAAGTTGCGTCGCAAATTCTGGCCACCATTGCTATTTTTGCAAATGTTTGCAAATGCAAGGTATGTAGATTGGCTTGCGATGGTGCCTCTAACGGTTCAAGTTTCCCTTAACCCTAGCCCCACTGGTGGGTTGGGGACGGAATCTCCCCCTGACGAGTTTGTTAATAACTCGAAAACACGTACCGATATTAATCTGAAGCCTTTAGTGCATGTTCGCACATCCATTCCGAAGCTTGTGGATAAAGCGATACTCTAGCCCACTATGGTTGGGGCGTGAGTGAAGTTATAGTGATGTCATCCGCCTCGACTTTTCAACGAAATGACTGGCGTGCAGAAAATAACGTCAAACAGGAAAAAGAACAAAGTTAAGAGCAATCAGACTCCGCCGGTTGACAGATAATTTAATGGGCAGTAGTTCTGACAACTCAGAATTATTAGTTTTTGTAACTTGGTTGTCAAAATGTGTAACACTCAAAACACATTGTACTCTTTATTTATAGAAAGTTTACACTTTTTTCGCAACACCAATATGCATTTGAATAAGTCTAAGGCTGTAAATATTCCTAGTAACTTTCAAGTTCAATATGTTCAAAATGACTGAGATATGGCGTACCAAATGTCCAGCGACGGTCCCATTGCTGTTAGAAGTTAAGTTTCACATGTCACCGACGCACCGTTTGCCGTCATTTTGTAGCCAGCATTCGCGACACTGACGTTGACGCGACACTGACCATTGACGTTGTTGGAAAACTGACAACCATTCCCACTTCTTTTTATTTCACTTTTGTTTCGAATAAATATGGTCTGGTGTGTGCCCCATGTACTCGGACATGGAAAAGCATGGAATCGTAAACTTATTTTGAGAAAACAAAATTCAGTGATTGAATAGTAGGCGCCACAGCCTCTTAGGTCTAGTTGTCTTTATGGCGAATTCCGAAATTCCTGGGGTGGCAGCTAATCGCTGAAGTTGAAGACCGGTACTATTTCAAACTAAAAGGAAAGACATCTGACCAGTGTACTGTTTACACGGCTACACATTGCCCTGTTTGCAAAAGCCATGTTGTAGGGAGATTGGAAAGTTTGATGCCTGTCTGCTTATGTTAATTTTACATCCTCTGCCATCATTCTGGTGCGGCACTTTGGGTTTGCAACATTTGGCGCCATTTACTGCTGGGTCTGGCTAACGATCTATTGCCATAGTAATCACGATAAACAAGCATGGCTAGACAAACTTAAGTTACAGGAAGATACAGAAGAATATTATATGTCTGCTGATATGCATTACGCCTAGCAAAACAAAAATTGTCTCGCCTCTTTGGCGAGATGCAGGCGAGGCGAGACAATGCAGGCGAGGCGAGATGCGAGATGCACACATGGCATATATTTGCCATGTGTGCATCACGATTGTCGCGATACGAAACGTATAACTAGTGAATTGAGTGGATGGCACGCCCCGGCAGACATGGGTCCTGGGGCCAGGGTAAGAGGGAACGAATCATTCCGATAGGTGCATAAAACATGCATTTTCGGGCTATTTTTAGTGAAGCTCTCAAACGCCACAATGAGGGACTACTGCACGCCTTATCATTCACTTCGATCAGGATCCGTGGCAGTTCCCTTAAAGTTCTCGGATCAAAGGCTACAAAATGCTTTGTGCGACGCCCATGAGACTTGCTATAGCTGTTCTTCTATCCCTTGTCAGTGACATGCCTTGATTGGAATATTTTTTGCTTGGGGTCACAGGCCTGTCTTGTTATCACTGCATATACGCTCTTAGAGGCATGTGAGCTTCGTCGTCTAACGAGAGCACGTGAATTAAAGAATACGTTCGTGGGAGGTCATGTGTGTTGCTAATGGGAGGCACAGAGAGACGCGATCGCTCCAAGCTTCGTTAGTTAGTTATTTGGGTTTCAAGGGCGCATCGACTGCACTTGTCATGTAGCGCCCATAACTAGTTTATTCATTAAAGCTCTGTAGTAAAATCGTGGTAATATAGTGTCATGCTGAAGTGTAACTCCCCGCATACTGTCTGAGTTAAGATATATTTTCGCAGTCAGCAGCTTACAAATATGACGTGGTGCGATTGACAATGGTTCCGGTTAAGGCGGTCGTCTATCCCACACGTCCCGGTATGGAGATTGGTACCTCATCACGGGCGACTCAGCGCGGGAACGGGACTCGCGATTCGCTTCGGTCGACGGCGAGATATGCATCTGCTTACGGCTTGTAGGCGGTGTGATTGGTTGGCCTGTTAATGGGACTGGAGGTGGAGGTGGACCCATAATTTGTCCAGATGGGTCAGGTGGTGCGCGCGTCACCGACGGCGAGCATTCTCGTGTACCAAGCCTCACAGCCATGGGAGATTTTGCCACCACGCCTTTCCCATGGATGTTTGGTGTCACACCCGTATTTCGCTCTGCTCGACCTCGCGCGGTCAGGTCCGGAGCTCCAGTTCGCACAGCAATTCTCAGTGACGGCAATGAGCAGGTCGATCGGAGAGGTGAAATATTCGATAGGGGTGGTAACTTAGCGACTTCTGCGGGAGTTGTTTGAGTAGATGCCACCATGGTCGGTTCAGTCACCTGAGTTGCGGGAGCGTCAGTTTGGCAGGCGATCGTGCGCTGCTCAGGGCGATGCTGTCTTGGGGAACTGCACGAGACTTGTGTCTGCACGGCAGCAGAGCAAGCCGGTAAGACGTAGTGGACTGCAACTCCAGCTACTGCTGTCGGAATTTCATCCCCTGAGTTTATCTGTGATAGCCAGGCCACATTCCCTTAGGAGGTCAATCAATTGGCGGGCTGTCATCTTGTCCAGAGCATCGCTGCTCGGAGGACCACAGCTTCGCGGTGCCAGCGCAGTAGGTACCATTTCTGTTCGCTCCTGGGATGACTCGGGTTGAAGGGGACGGGCGGAGCTGGCCACCACGGCCACATAAGAGCGAGGTGTAGTGGCCGTCTTGGTCATTTCCCGAGCCTCTCGGAACGACACACCCCTGTCACACTTCAATTTTATGATGCTCTGTTCCCGCTTGAAAACTGGGCATACTCGGTCACGAGCAGAGTGATCACCCTTGCAGTTAGGACAGCACAAGGTATCCGATGTGCAGGCGTCTACAAAATGTTCCGAGGAGGCACATCGCAGACATTTCGGCTTGGATCGACAGTGGCGGCTGGTGTCCGTATCTATGATAGGAGAAGCATCTGATCAGGATTAGTCGAAAAACACGGACCTTGACCCTAACATGCCCGATTCTTACGTGGGTAGGCTATGTTTGGGAGTTAAAAGTGAGTACAATGTTGTCTGTGTCATATGAAACACCGTCTCTTGTCGTCTTTAATCTTCTAGTCTCCAGAACACCGAACACTGCAAGACAGCGGACAATTTCTTCGCATGACACATCTTGCAGGTCATAACAAGTGATGACACCTCTGGAGAAGTTTTTAGCGCGATGAGTTTTCACATTCAGGGGCACAGTCCTTTGCACGCGTTTCTCATCGATAGTGTAAGTAAACGTAAAGGGCGTGGCCTTTACCGTCCGCCTAGCTTCCTCCGGATCCGAAAATTCCACTTCGATGTCACCATCACCCAATCTGTCGCACCGTACCACTGTACCGAATCGTTCGATCCCTCACACCATTGGAAAGGGCTGAGGTCTGACAGTTTGAGCTCTGAACTCGACAAGATCAGGACAGTTGGGTCGACGAACTCGAGCTCTACTTCGGTTTCATGTTCAGGTGCCTTGCCAGGTCGCATCGCCCCGACGGGACCAGAATCCCTAACAGAAGGATTAGCCGAGACAGCATCAAAATCGGCCTCACCGAGGAGGCTCGGGACTAGGATGGGGAAGACGGGAACGACGAATCGTTTGGGTCAAGGCGAAGGCGAGGGTATATTTGTACGTCAGAAAAATCCATGTTAGTGTTTTGTTTCGGCCCCGCGCGACGTTGCCCACAAGGGGCCCTACGGGGGGGGGGGGGACGCCTGCTGCCGTAACAGCAGGACGCAAAACGTCCGTGAAGCTATACGGGGCGACGCTTTGCGCGGCCGGCAGAGAGATGCTCACCACCACAACCGCACGTCAGCGCCGCCCACCCCTTGACCCCGGCCGGCCGGGCCGGCAGGCACTTGGAAGAAACCCAGGCCCCTAGCCCGAGGCGACCTGCCACTTGGCCGGTATGGGGCCCTACGGGCCAGCCCCCCCCTCTGGGATATCGGCACCAAAGAGGCGTGTTACTTCCCCATCGCAATTAACACCGTGCGACGGGGCACCTCAGTATCCAGGACTCCGTCAACCCCGGGGGACGGACCGAGGGGGCGCGACTACCCCGATAAAACTGAGCGGACGGGTAGACCAGAGGAAGCTGGACAACCTGCTCGTGACGGGGGAGGGGCTGTTGTTGCAGGGTTGGATGCAGGACATACAAAGGGACGTCGGAACGGGATGAATACTGGGAAGGGAAGAACGATGGGGACTGCGTGAGCCCCCGGAAACACCTCCGTGCTTCCAAGACCCTTATTGGGGCGGCTGTGGTAACCCGACGGAGCGCCATTTCCATAGCCAGCCGAGCAATGATGACTGACCCCACCGTGGGGCGCTCCAAGCTTCGTGAAGCTTAGCAACTTAGCGTTGCACCTACGATTGTGCATGGAAAAGAACTACCTAGCAACTGCATGGTGTTCCCTGACGCCCACTCACCCATCCAAAATCACTTGCAACGACAATTTGTTTCTTTCAAATGATCTGCAACTTGAATCTACCCCCTGCACACACACACACTCCTCAAAATAGTGCGACGTATGAGCATGCTTTTCGACGTTCTCCTCGCTTCAATTATGCAGTGATAATTATGTTCCTCTGAAGTCTGTATTTGTCCCCACAAGTTCGGCAACAGACATACGCCCATAAACACCACAGTGCTTTATGTTGAGGGCACCGCAATTTTCAGCTATCTCTAAGATGCAGTAGCCCTATCGTAGTGGGGAAGACATGGGAAGGAACCTACTTAGCCAGTCTCCGAATGCGTTCTCAATTCACCCCGTACAACAGCACTCACCGTTCTTGCTCATCACTGGCATGTCAGACTGCTTCTCCAGCTACCGCGTACCATCGGGCTCCGCCTTCCAGTGCGCACTGGGCAACACTGTCCTCCACCGTGCCTTCAATCGACACCACTGCCGCTCTGCTGCCGCTCCGCTGCCGCTCTGCTGATCACCACTGCCGCTCACTGCGCCGCCAACAGCGCAGAATAGTGACCACGCACAACACCCCAGTCGCTCTCTGAGTTGACGGTGCGGTGGCCGCGGCCAGTGAACCAGGAGGATGCCGACAAAAACGCACACAAAAACTTGCGCAAAAAGCACGGAACAGCTGGCTAGCATCCTCTCCGGCGGCATTGGTATTGACGATTTGGTATTTACACTTCATCTGAAGCCAGAGGAGGATGCATGGCGAAGGAGCATTGTGTGCATGCCCCCCCCCCCCTATAGAATGGTGGCGCCCCGCTGACCGACACAGGTCGCTCTTCAAGGAGTCTTGAATACACCTCCCACTCCATCCATCAACTTTATTTCGTCAACCGAATGCACCCATCCAGGAACTTCCGCAGTGGCGTCCCTCCAGGCTCTTTCTTCCCCATAACAAGCCCTGGATCCGCCCCTGTCTGAAGCGATTTGCCAAACCAGACCGAGAGAACGCAGGCCACCACTGGACTTACCACTGTTTGACCAGTGGCCGACCACCACTTGGTTTACCGCTGTCTGACCAGTGACAGACCACCACTTGGTTTACTGCTGTTTGACCAGTGACAGACCACCACTGGGCTGACAGCTGTTTGACCAGTGACAGACCACCAGAGGGTTGACAGCTGTTTGACCAGTGGCAGTCGACTGCTGTAGGGCTGCGGCCAATAACCGCAAATTGTCAATTGATAGAGAGGGAGGTGTCAGGATGTTTTGGGAATTGTTTATTGATATATCTAGCGATATCTTAAAATACATATGAAAGACTTTTACTATGCTTTGCAGTACATCAGAAATTATGTGCCATTATTTAATGCATGCAAATATTTGACGACAAATCGGCTTGTTAGTATCAAATTCCAACGACAATTCCTATTGCAATGACATGGGGTAGCCCAGGTGTTCCTAATATAACGATTTAGCTATTACAAAGATTAGATCGGCTTATCTGGTTTGTAACATAACAAATAGGTGGTTTCCGAAATCCGAGCCAAAATATCATTTTGACCATGGCTTCATTTCCAGGGGGTCAGCTGACCCCTGCTACATCTTGCCCGCCCCTGGCCGGTCCAGGGGTCTGCCCGGTCTGCCCGGTCTGCCCGGTCTGCCCGGTCTGCCCGGTCTGCCCGGTCTGCCCGGCCCTGCCCAGCCCCATCCGGCCGTCCTCAGTAGGGCCTGGCGGCGGCGCGTGTCACACGTGGCGTGCGGCTGGCCTTTGCCGCTCGTCAGCGGGGCGGACAGGCGTGGGCGTGAGCGGGCAGGTCGGCGGACGGCGTGTCGCCCCCGGGGACACTCGACCACGATGTGGAGCTGGCTGCTGGTGGTCGGTCTCGGAGCGGCGGCGCTGGCCGCTCCGATCGACGACACTCCCATCTCGTTCAAGTGCTGCCGCGAGAGCCTCATCGAAGACCCGACCGTGTTCAAGAGCGCCACCGGCGTCACGTCGCTGGAGGGGTGCAAGGCCTTCTGCAGCGCCAATAAGTACGGCAGTCCGGTGTTCCGCAAGTCCGGCTGGGGCTGCGCCACCACCACCTTCCTGCGGTGCAACGAGGTGGACGCGTCCAAGTGTCCGTCGGACGTCATCCAGTCGGGTGACTTCTACCGGTTGTACGCCGTGTCTGCCCTGCTCACGTCAGAGGTCACCCTCAGTCGGAGGATCAGGGGCTCGGTCAACAGCACGATCCGGAAGGACACCAGCGACGGCGGCACTGACGAGACGGACGTGCTTGGCGGCAGCATTCTCGCCGGCTTCAAGTCCAGCGACCTCGGACTGACCGAAATCGCCGACAGACAAGACAGAACGGTCGACACCACGAAGAAGCTGATACGCACGCTGAACTTCAACGGCGACACACCCAAAATTGGCGGCCGCCTGGGTGGCATCCTGCGAGCAGGCGGCACGGGAGTTATCGAGATCGAGAACACGGTGGAGGTCAACAAGGCGAATGTCTCCACCGTCGACAAGATCGACACAGTCACCGACAAGGAGAAAATCGACACGCGCGACCTGTCCGCAGGCGGCAGGACCGACTTCTTCAAGTCCGCTGAAACCTCTTCAATCTCCAGAGCGGGCACTAAGAAGGACGACAGGCTAACCATCGGGAGTACTGACCGGACAGATGTGACCGTCGTAGGAGACGCAACGGTGGACGCTGGCGCTCTGCTCGGCGGCTTGGCCATCTCCTCCACCGTCGGCACCCGCGTTCCCGCCGGCCTCGGCAACATCGACAAGGGTGTCACGGTGATAAAGGTCGTCGGCAGCGTGTCCACGAATATATCCGGCAGCGGCTCATTTAACACCGACACCAGAGCCGAGGCGAGCTCGGTCCGACTACTGGAGCAGGGCGGACACGGTCTGCTGTCCCGCGAGAAGACCGAGACAGTCGGCCGCGAGGTGGCCATCTCTGTCAGTGCTGGACTCATTAAGACGGATACAGATCAGAGCGTCCTGAAAAAGAAGGATGTTGGCTCGATCGACCTCACCAACGAAAAGACGGTCGGCGTTCTTGACAGCACTACGCGAAAGCTGGCAGTCAACAGGGAGCGCACCAACGTCACCACGACCAAGCAGTGCGGGTCGTGTGTGACCAGCGGTAGCGACATCACCAGGAAGAAGGTGGTCGACGACACAATCGTCAAGGCCACAAGCGAATTCGAGAGGAGGAATGTGAACTCAATCACGTCAACCGGCGACAAAGCCATCGTTCTGAAAGGCTCCACTGGCACACAGACGAACGCCACCGTGTCCGATTCCGATACCACAAGCCAAGAGCTCCGCAACAAGCAAGGCACCACCAGAGCCGGATGCAATAAGATCACTGGAGTTTGCAAGCACGTTTCCAAGAATTCGGGCCAGACCCTGGTCACGTCTGACATCAAGACCTATGTGGAAGATGTGACCGAAACTAAAACGTCAACTATTGTTGTTGCCAACTACGAATAAGGAGAGCTAGAAAAACATGATAATACGTCTCATGCAATGCCTCACTGGTTGTGTGAGTTCCCTATCAACGGTTTTATTGTCATTGGCTACCATTTAATGTTGGTGACCTCAATCATTACCTTGGAAGGCCTGTTTCCCAGAATAAAATAGCAGAGCTTGTGTATATTTGTTCACAGCAGTTGTGAACAGCTACGAGAACAGTTGTCTGTGTGAAAAAGCATACAGCGTGCGTCATCACCTGGTCATCATGATACCCACGTGGACTATACTGGCTGATTAGCTTAGTACGATATGTGCAGGGACAGAATAAGCAAAGCATGTACACGGGCGTAAGATGCTGGAATCAGATAGTAGTATTTGCACTGTAGGTGAAATCAACGTGTCAATCGCTTCCTACCACAGACACGGTGAGCGATTTGTCTAGTATTAAACTAGATTTACACAATAGGAATATGTTACCGTCTACAATGACACGTAACTATGACACAAAAAAATACTCCAGCAAACACTTGCAGCACATTAACTTCCTCCATCTTCAACTTACAGCTCCTGAATGTCAAACTACTTCAAATTCACCCTACGAATGATGCCGCAGCGCCGTATATTGGAACATTGAATGTCCAGCTAGTGCGTCAGCAATTGTATCGGCTGCGGGAGAAATGACTCCGCTAACCCGGCGCTGATCCACTATTATGGTGATCACCGCTGCGCGCATCAGCGGCGGATTGGTCATGGGAACGCTCGTTATTTTGCCGATTACCAGCGTGCCGCCGAGCCTGATCCGATCCGTCTGTGATCCGCCTGCCCATGGAAACAGAGTCATAGACGG
>JAOTOM010000778.1:0-32500 GCA_034440615.1 Ashinkailepas kermadecensis
ATCTGGTTGGTTGTTGGTTTTACGACACGTCGACCGTTGAGTCATATAGCGTCGCCAATCTCTCACGCCGATTGGTCGCGGGCGAAGAGTAGCGACAGGTGAGACTCGAACCCACAATCTTTCGATTGTGAGACGAGCATCTTACCCCTAGACCACTCGTCCCCTTAAAGGTGACTCTAACAACCAAGCTAGAAGCACCATTTTGTTGAACTGCTCTCACCCGGCGCGAAACCTTGAGAACGCGCAACTCGGTCACTCTTCAACGATCACAACGACCAACACAAAGGAAAGAGCAGACAACGTGCAGGTATGTCTAGCTTGACTGGACACAAAACACGTCACATCTCAATATGTCAAGACCTGAACAAACAGTTTCCAGATCAGGCCACCCAGTTCGATTCCCTAACATCTTGTGAAGCAACAGCAAACCAGGACAGATATTGTAATACAAAGAAAAGTCCACCAGGCAAAACCAAGTCTCCCCATGAGTGGCTTGGTACAGTCAGCCCAACTCCATTCACGACACATGCAAACGAATCACTTGTGGGCGGTCTGCCGGGGCTCGGCTGGCAAGAAAGGCGAGTCTACGTTAAATCGGGTCATCGGATCAGGCCGGGTCGGGTCATCGGATCAGGCCGGGTTGGGTCATCGGATCAGGCCGGGTCGGGTAAACAGGGTCGCTCACTCGTAGAAGAGCTGCTTGCCGGTCGTTTCACACAGGTGACAATAGAAATGTTCGCGGCGCAGATGCGTGAAGAGGTCGTCGTTGTCCATGTACCTGCCGGAAGCCGAACACCCGGTCAAAACACCCCACTCAAACGGTCTGCCAGATCTCGCACGCCCCGATCGAATGGTCTGTCAGAACCTGCACATCCTGGCCAAACGGTCTGTCAGACCCTGCATGCCAGGTCAAATGGTCTGCCGGAACCCGCACACCGGGTCAAAGGGCCTGCCAGAACCCGCACACCCCGGTGAAACTGTCTGCCGGAACGCGCACACGCCGGTCAAGGCGAGCACTCAGTGATTACACGTCACTGACAAAACGGTCGAGCAAGTGCAAAGATTCGCATCAGCAACCGAGGAGCACGTGTAGGAGGTGCGCACACGGTTCATTTATCGTTTCTAACTGCATCCCGTTTACAAGCATCATGCTTATGCTCACCATAACAGACCCGGTATCGAGATAACGAACATCCCGTTTCTCAATTCTAGGTCAAGGGATTTCATATGAGGTGCTATGTTATGTTAGTTAGTTTTTGGGCTTTAGGGCGCATCGACTTCATTGGTCATGTAGCGACTATGTGCTATGTTATACAATGCCAGTTTATAGCATAGGTGTGTGTATCGTTCATAGCGGTGTACCCAACTTAGGTACCTCCCAAACACGCAAAGCAGGAACAGTGATATGTACACAATTGTCTCAAAACTGGGTATGCAGGACCTAACATATTTTCATAACATTATTTGCATGGCGATTTCGACATCCTACTGTACTCGTTTCGACCTCTCACACCTAACAAGGTATCAGTATGTTAACACTGTGCGCACATGTCAACCGTACGACCCAGTCGCACACGAGTACTTGGCTGCACCAGCGAGTGCACAGCGAGGTCACGATGGCAACACAGTGATAAATTATTCGTGAAATAGGGCGGTATATACCAATTACTGAACGCTCAACCGACATCCCTCCCAAAGAAGTATCGACATCGTGCCTTTCGGTGCGTGCCTGTGAGGTTGTCATGCCTCGTTTCTAATAGTATCCCGTTTATACGTATCATGCTTATGCTCACCATAACGGATCCGGGATTGTGATGATGAACAATTCCTAGTGAAATTCCAGGTAAAGGGATTACCTATGAAGTACTATGGTATGCAATAAAAGTTTATAGTATAGATGTTTGCATCGTAATCGTTGATGTCGATATCCCCAAATTAGGTACATCTCAAACCATGGAAAATGGGTAGTTATATGCATGCAATTGTCTCAAAAAACTTTTTTAAGGAGGGTTTCAAGGAGCAAAGTATTTTAAGCAGCATTATTTCCATGGCGATTTCGACATCCTGCCCTACTCGTTTCGACATCTCACACCTAACGATAAATCATTATTTTAACACTGTGGCAGCAGGCCGACTCCTGGGAGGTTGGTTGGTTATTGGTTGGTTATTGGTTTTACGACACGTCGACCGTTGAGCCATTTAGCGTCGCCAATCTCTCACGCCGATTGGTCGCGGGCGAAGAGTAGCGACAGGTGAGACTCGAACCCACAATCTTTCGATTGTGAGACGAGCATCTTACCCCAGGGCCTATTTTAAGAGAATTGCACTGGGGTGGAACATATGTGGTCCGCCACAAGTCTGAGGTTGGGGGACGCACTTGCGGCCCCAGCTGAACCCAACCTAGCCCAATTTTCAATTTTCTCCACGGATTTAGGCCACTTTATTTTCGATCTACCAAATTTGATATTTATTTTTATTTTGATATTTTATAATACAAATTTTTTTATAACGACTCTGGGGCTGACCGGAAGGGCGACGACTCGGGAGGACTGTCCGGGAGGGGGAGGCGAGGGCCCACTGAAAAGTATATGAATCGACACAATGCCGATCGGATGCCGAACAGCAAGCCGATCGGAGCGGTGGCAAGCACACATCTCTGCAGCTCTACTTCACACGGCCCCAGAGCGATAGAAGCCCTTTGCGAACTCCTGCTTCATGTACACTTCAGGCGTCGGGTTTCCCCAACGGCGTTCTTTCTTCTGCAGGAAGTGAGCGACGGCAGGTCTCGGGTCATAGCGGCCAACTCCTGTCCCATTCATTGACACAAGCATACGGCCGAGAACTGTGTCCATCATAGTGTTGAGACGATGACTTGACTTTATCTGGTTATAGTGTGACACGGCTCGTTCAGTTCCCATGCTGTGAGGGGTGAGACACATGAATGCAGCCAGGAGTTTCTGGCAGACACCGGAGCTGGTAGCCACCATAGCTTGCAGCTTTGCCCCGTTCGACACACAGCCATCACGAGCGCCACACATGCGTCGCCAGTTGTCAGCCACAGCGACTGCGAATTCGGCCACAGCTTCTTCTCCGAACAGCATCGACACCAGGCCTCGACCTTCCCTTATAAACTCCGTCACGGACTCGGCTGTGAGGAGCGTCATCAGCACTTTTACTTGTTCCTCTTGGTCAATGGTTGAGTCGCTCATACAGGACTGACGTCATCGCGTCCGCCATGACCGCAGTCAGGTAGTGGGATCTCCCTCCGTCCTCCCACTTCGCCAGGTACCTTCGTGCCTCCGACTTGGCTTTCTTCTCTTGCGAGGCAGCGATTTCTCTCCAAACTTCTCGACACGCTGGAAGGTTTGCCAGCACGGCGTTGACCAGACTGAGAAGATGCTCAGCGAACCGCACCTCGAAGTATGCTGGAAATGCATACTTTGCTTCCGCTTTCTTTAGCATCTTCGTCCTGGACTTCGATGAGCGAAAGTATGTAGCCACGCTCAGCAAGTCAGACTTCCACAGCCGAAGCTCCGGGACAGAGTTTTCAGTGCTCTCAACAGCCAGATCGGAGCGGTGGCAGACACACCACATCACCAGCAGCTTGTGCTTGACATGGTCTTCCAGGCGTTTCCAGAGGCCACTGGACCGGCCAGTGTTGGCGGCTTCCCCATCTGTCGTTATGCCGACCAGCTTTTCGGTGTCCTTGGCATGGTTCAGGGCGAGCGTAGTGGCTTCCAGCACCGCTCTCAGACTCGACTACGCCTAGAAAGAGAGAGGTGAGCCTGCCGCTCTCTGAGACTGTGCGGGCCGTGACGAACTTGGTGTCCAGCTGCATCCGAGCCACGCTTCCATCCACCTGGACACTGAAACAGATGCCTGCGTTGATGGTGTCTGCTAGCTTTTCTGCCTCCACAGCTGCAACTGACTCTAGCATATCCCGGTACACGGCTGGATAGAGGTAGTGTAGCTCTGTTCCAGAGGGAGTTGTGGGTGTGAACTCCCACTCCCACCCATGGTCTGACATGGCGGACAGGAGCCGACTACTGTGCATTGTGGCCAGCGAACGACACGGCCATGACCACGCCGACGGAGTCTCGATCATGGAATCGCTGTACACGTCTACAGCCAGCTTAATGAGGGTCTCTATGGTGGTTGACTTGTGCCGCTTGATGATGCTGAGTGTAGGGCGGCGAGGTCGGGGGCGGGGTCGGTGTGGGGGGAAGGAGGGGGAGGGTCGGAAGGGGGGGTATGTAGGGGTGGTGGCGTGGGAGGGGAGGGGATCATTGGTTTGGTCGCCTTGTCTTCGTTGGGGATAAGGGGGAGGGGTTGGTAGGTGGGGAGGGATTGGTTATTAGGGATTGGTGAGGGTGTTGGTTTCTATGGGTCTTGCAGGTAAGGTCTTGAGTGGTGTCTGAGTAGCAGTCGTCTTAGTTTGGAGTAGTCTTGGAGTCTTGTGTGGTCGTCTTGGAGTCTTGTGTGGTGTATTGTTATTGGTTCTGTGTTATTGGGTCTTGCTCCACTGCGGTGCGCCCTTGACGTCGAAGCGACCTTGTGACAGGTGTTTCTGCGCGGCCGCCGGCCGGCGGCCACGCTCGCTACGCTCACGGGCGCCGGGCGGCTCCCCTGGCCCGCGCCGATCCCGCTTCCGGCGTGCCGCCGGCCCCTAACCTGGGCGTCCCACAGCGAGCGGTGTGCCTCGAGTCCACGGTGTAGTTTGTGCAGTCATCATATGTGTCTTCGTATAGTTATCTTGTCGGCGCCCCGTAACTCGTTATCCTAACACAAATTTATATAGCGAGGTCAAGTCTTCTCACTTCACCACTTCCATTCGTGAGTGAACCTGGCTTGGTCGTGGCGCCAGGGATAGAGGAGCCGCATGGTTGGAGAGGCCTAGGAGGGGGGGGTTATCAGAGTAATGGACGGACATTGGAGTTGGAAATGCGTCCGTCACCGGCCCTCGTCCAGCTTCGGGGCCCTCTTTAAGTGTTAAAGTCCCCGCTTGTTTCCCTCCATGTCATCCACCTGCATGCTCCCACGGGTCACCGGACTGGCAAATTGAGGACCTAGGTAATTATCCTGGGTCAAATTTTGGCAACGAGGGTTTCTGACAGCTAGATGCGTACGCAGAGTTCCAACAGCTCCCACTGGTCCTTAACTACCCATAACTACGTCATGCATGCTCCCACGTAATCCATTCATTTCCATCTTCCATTACGAACATTCGCTCTCTATTAAAAGTGTTGGCCCGATAATTTCCCTTCCAGTGGTGCATGCGCATTCAGCGAGTCTTACTTCCTCAGACCGTTGCTTAGGGCTTTCTAGCCCAAAGTTAAACGTAAATTACCCGTTGCTTAGGCCCACAACTGTGACCGGCTGACGCGACACTGTTGGTTGGGAATGATACTATTTACTTTACTGCCTTCAAGGCTCGGTGACACTGGGCTGCGACATTCCGTTAGTTTCTGATGGTCTTATGCGGGGCTTGAGGAATAATGGCCGACATACCTACAATTATAGGAGTCATACGCCTTGCCAGGACTTGCATGCTCTAACTTGCGATTTGGTGGGCACCCCCACAGGTGGTCCTGGGCCACAAATCGGTCGGGATGGCCACCTTATCGTCTTTCTAACCTATCCTGCCCGGGGTAATGGTCGGGAGACCCTCAAATCCCCTGCCTGTCCTATCCTTGGGGGCTTACGGAACGCCAAACTTCATCTCCCCAGCCTGTGCCGTAATCGAGAGGCCCAGACCTGCTGGAATAGCTGAGACAGGGACGGAATACCGACCTGGCCGTTTTTGGCTGTTATCTAACTGTGCGCACAGATTCATCCCGACCCAAAATTGGGTGCCGCTGCCTGCGAGCTTACCCATTGGACCCCGTCGGATCTGACCACCCTCGGGATGCCCTTCCGCGCTCTGGGATCACCAGGCCGGAGGGTTTTTGCGGCCTAAAATTTCTCAAGTGAACCCGCTGCCTTGTGAATTATCCAGTCTTTTCGGCACGCTTTCCCAGGGGTTGAACCAACAGTGTTTCGTCATTTCCGTCTTCAATCAGCCCTCCTCCGTCTCCTCCGAAGAGAAGAGGGCGGAGGCTCACGTTTTGGGCCCATGGAAGTTATCGCCCGTGGAAGGGCGGCTTGCAGGCCGTCTCCTCGCTAATTGCGTAATTTGTCTCACTTTTTTTTTCGTCACAGACGGTAGTCAGGTTCGTCCTACCCTGTCTCGCCGGCTAGCTTTACATTAAGCAATGGACGAACCCGGAGTTAGTGCACTATCTAATTCTTACTCGCAATTAGTGTATTTGACGACGTAATGGTCAGCGCTCTGAACGTTCCTTAACGGCGTCAACTTGGGGTTTGGGATCTACAAATTGATATCGGGCAATCAGCATCCAAGGGAAAATCGAATTGAGATCTCGGTGCATGGGGTGTCGTAACTGTCTTACCGAGAGTGGGGATGAGAGAGAGAGAGGGAGAGAGAGAGAGCGAAAGAGAGAGAGAGAGAGAGAGAGAGAGAGAGAGAGAGAGAGAGAGAGGGGGGAGAGAGAGAGAAGGGGGAGAGAGAGAGGGGGAGAGAGAGAGAGAGAGAGAGAGATTTAAATGACAGATAGGCAGAGGGGCAGAGAGGCAGAGGCCGGTATTATGCGCACTTTGGCCGTTCGTACAGTTTTATCCGTAGAGTGACGTGAGGCCCAACAGATCTCCGTAGTACTGTATACCCCTCGGAAAGAATGGAGGGGTTAATTAACACGGCTCGGGCCAGATCTGTGTTCCTTTAGTATCCTTTCGAGACCAGGTGGGTCTCTCGTTTCCAACTCTCCCTTGGACGGGAATGAGGATATACTCATAGTAACATGCGTTTTTTTTTCTCAGGTTATATATTTCACAGGTGTAGTCAATGAACAGAGAAGAAAGAAACCTTACCTATCCTACCACCTTGCAATCTAGGAAACCTTACCTACCACCTTACAATCTCCCCACCCTCTTTTCGTACGCACGTACATACACATTTATTCATTTGGTGGCATTCTCGCTCCGGGGCCGAACCTGTACGGTTCGCTCACACACTTTCACTCGCATCCACTTACGCCCAGCTGGCTCTAACTGTGCCCCGCCCATTTCTCTGATCTCATTTGCTGGGGAAAATTATCGCCTCCCTCCACTGACCGGGGCCATGCCGATTTAACTTCACCAGTGACGGGCGGGTCAGGTCACGGACATTGGTGAATGGTACATCGCCAAGGGTTCACTTACATGCCAGGAGAATCTGTGTCGTCCGCACACAAGTGAAGGCTCAAGCACTGCACTTTCACTATCAGCTTCCTGGCGGTCCCGTCGAATGTTCTTTTGCTGAGGGTCCTCCGTTGAATGTCCTCCGTTGAATGTCCTCCGTTGAATGTTCTCCGTTGAATGTCCTCCCGACTGCCTGTCAGCGGTATTTATACCACTCCCGATGGGTGTGCCCGGTGTCATGGGCCCACTTGAATTGGCTTGTTTGTCCCGTCACGGTCTAGGTGGCTTCTCGCAGCTTTGTTTCGGTCGGCTGTGACGAGTCGTCTGGCAGGCTGGTCCGGCCCGCGACCGTACAAGCGCAGTATTGAAGAAAATGTAAGCCGTCTTACATGAGCCACGGGTGTTTGTCGGTTTGTCTGTTCCACATCTCTTCCAGCTTCTGAGCCTCAGCAGCTGCGTGGTGAGGACGACCAAGAAGGTGGTCCACAACACGGCGGAGTTTCTCCACACCTTCTGCAAGCATGCCTGATGCCGCACCGAAGACTCCGTTGGCAGACGCTTTGTTTGCCGCATCCTGCTGGCTCTGACAAACTTCACAAACGATGTAGGCGCTGTTTTTACCGCCGTTTGGTCCCCTTCTGCTCTCCCTTCGCAGTGACTTGCAGTTGGATATCAGCCATTGCAGGTCGAGTTTGTACCCTTTGTACCAGTTCCATCCTGCAGGAGATAGATCAATGACAGTTTTTGCGGAACTAGCCAAACTCTTAATTTATGGAGGATAATTTACGTTATAAATAGGTATGTTGGGCATTTTTGTGCTATAAGTAGGTAGGTACCTAAGATACGAAAACCATTGACCTTATATGTCGCACGTACAATCAGCAGGTCAGCACAAGTCCGCAATGAATTATTTTCGTATTTTGAATACTTTGAAGAAAAAAATATGTAGGTGCCCATGTCAGGCTATCAGGCGGCAAACAGCATCCCCTCACATTAAACATTTATCTTAGTGTTACTTATTGTTATGATATGGAACCGACTACCGATAACATTGTTGTATGTATGGGCGTAGCCACAGCCCCCCGGCCCCTCCCAGGTTTTCGGATTTGAAGCATTACGCCTATGGGCGTTGCATAGAAGAATTGACTTCAAAAGTCCTTCACCTCCCCCTCACCTGTTTCCGCCTCGTGGCGACACCCTTGCTTATGATGATTATGCTTTTGGTTTAAGAGCGCCGCAACGGTACAGTTATATGGTATATAGGTGTGTACTTACCAGTACAGTGACTGAGAGCGGGCGTGGAGCCCTCACCAGCAGGACGGGCAGAGGCTGACGGCTGCTGGGAGCCGTCACCAGCAGGACGGACAGAGGCTGACGGCTGCTGGGAGCCGTCACCAGCAGGACGGGCAGAGGCTGACGGCTGTTGCGAGCCGTCACCACAGGACGGACAGAGGCTGACGGCTGCTGGGAGCCGTCACCAGCAGGACAGGCAGAGGCTGACGGCTGCTGGGAGCCGGCACCAGCAGGACGGACAGAGGCTGACGGCTGCTGGGAGCCGTCACCAACAGGACGGGCAGAGGCTGACGGCTGCTGGGAGCCGGCACCAGCAGGACGGACAGAGGCTGACGGCTGCTGGGAGCCGTCACCAGCAGGACGGGCAGAGGCTGACGGCTGCTGGGAGCCGGCACCAGCAGGACGGACAGAGGCTGACGGCTGCTGGGAGCCGTCACCAGCAGGACGGGCAGAGGCTGACGGCTGCTGGGAGCCGGAGGATGCAGGCCTACAAACGAGTCAATTAGCGATCAACGAAATGTGAGAGATCCATGACATTTGCTTTGTATTTCAGTGCAGTGAAGGAAATGATTTTAATTTTGTGTCAGTATCGTCATTTCATGAACGAAATACTTAGGTACTTGCCCAATGTTACCGGTAGCTTTCAGGCGCCACAGGATGAATTTGTCCCGAATGTTGAGAATTCTCTTCGATCCCCTCCCCCGCAGAACTGGACTGTGAAATTATTTGCCAGACCCAGGGCATCGTCGACTGGTACTTACTTGAAAAATTGAAGGATTGATGGAGTAGCACAAGACCGGGCTGCCGACTCCCACTGTTTTTGGACCTGCGCCCCTGACGTCTTACGTTTATTTTTAACGGACCCCGATCCTTCCATTGTTAGTACTTGTATATGCAGTCTTTATGTAACTTGTAAGTGAAATAATTTCAATGGAAACTTCCACACACTACTTTCGCTGCTGTATTTGATTCCACAGCAAACGTACCAACTAGCAGCCACCGACACCTCTCTGGCGGCACCGGCAACACAAATGAATGAGCATAGGGCGCGCAGATAATGGGGTCTGAAAGCTACGATTTGGCCACCAGGGCGGCGCTGCACGCAATGGTCACCCGACGAGGAGGCGTCGGCCATCTTTGCTGTGCATTTTGCGTGGGGTTGCCGGGAGTCGGTGTTGGCATGTGGCTTTTATTAGGGTTGCAAGTCATTTAGGCCAAGGATTTCGGAAATATTGTGTTGAAGAAAGGTTGTTCATGGGTTATAGTGTGCCAGGAACTCGCCAATTATCGGACTCTGGCCACTAGCTTGGGTAGAACATACGCGTCTGAGCTGGCAAGTGCTTTGCTATTGACTGCACGTTACGGTGGTAGCTACTAGGCGCAATTATGGACTTGAATAGTGATAGGGATTTTTATGGGAGTTTCACAACACCTCAACTTTCAAGCTTATTAAGGGAAAGGCATGCATCCACAAAGGGCAGGAAGGAAGAGCTGGTCCAGAGGTAAGAGATCTCTACCCACCTACTGTTAAAAATGCATGTGCTGGCTTTTGGTGAGATTTGCTGGGTAAGTGTGGGGTGTGGGTGTTGTGTATGCATGGGTGCATGTGATATGTGCATCTGTGTGTGTGTTTGTGTGGGTGATTTTCCTTATTCTCTTTTTACTAACGACTCTAATCTGAATCAACAGGACTGAGATAAGGAAAGGGTAATGTTTTGTTATAATCAGGACCAACTTTTTGGCGTAATTTTTACCCGACAATAGGTACTTAAGGTAAGGTAAGGTAAGCAGCATGGGTGGAGAATATGCTGTGGCCACCTCAACCATGGCCAGGGTAACTATGGTAAAATAAAATAAAATTTTACAATAAATTAATGATGCATTCACAAACAATATGTGCATAATATTGGTGGATGCATTTAATAATCTTTAAGCTAATATAATATTGCTTCCCCATACCTCAACCTACTTAGATAACTGTTCCTACCAGGGTTGACCAGTTTTTGCCACAGGATGGTTTTTACTGGTATAAACCGGTATAAACCAGTGGTGTTGACTCATTTATACTGGTATTAACCACTTTATACTGGTAAATACTGGTAAATACCAGCCATGGTTTCTGCCACTGACATGACATAAACTAGTTTTTACCGGTATTTTGCCAACCCTGGTTCCTACATTTCCACAGCTTTCCTACAGGCGTAGTACCTACCTATCATGGATCCATTTTTCTTATAGTTCTTATCTTTGTCCTTACAGTCAAACAATAGTTGTTTTTCAAATAAATTTTCTGCCTTCTTACCTTGCAGTCTGCTGGAAACCTGATAGATGGATCACGTTTATGGCAGCCGGGAACCGCACATACACCCATACTTCTGGTTTGCTTCTCCTAATTTCTAGCGCACTAATGGTAAATATTCCAGCAAACTATACGTGTCTGAAGTACATTCAACATAATTAAATACGCGCAAACAACATACGCTCCTTACAAAATGTACAATAGGCTTTTTAAATATAAAGATTCTGCCCTCCCTAACCCACAAAACATAGCGCTTTAGGTTCGCCAAAGAAGGCTGGGTGACCATTGACTCTCAGCGCCATCTACATCTTTATCAACTTTCAGACCCCATTCACTCGCAGCATCACAGCGGCACGCCGCACGGATGAATTTGAGAGGCATGCGCTTGTTTTTATTACGCACCTCCTCGCGAAGGATTTTGTAATAAAATACCATGCTCGGCGAGGCTCGGCGTGGTACCGTGCAAAACTTACGGGTATCTACAGCGTTGCGAGTGTAAGTGCATACACAATGGTGTAGGTACTGTGCTTTAATACATCAAAGTGATACAAAAATATCACAGTGAGCGTTGGATGGCTCATTGATTGTACGGATCAAGTACAAAAAAATGTAGGTTTCTGATGGTTCCAACGACTTCTGAGGCAGCCAGGTTCTCAGAAAGATCCTTCAGCATGGGCCCTCACTGGGGTGGAAAGTCTCGACGACTGGGGTGGAAATTCATGGGCGAGTGGGGTGGAAGCTTCCACCCCAGTTAACATGTTAAAATAGGCCCTGTCCTACCCCTAGACCACGCGTCCCCTGACTCCTGGGAGGCGACAGCACAGTGTTGCGGCCGCGTCTCAGGAGGCCCGTGTGGCCAAATCAAGACGTGCCATGCTCCCGTCCCCAGACTCACCATAGCACAACAGCAGCACTATGGCGAACAAGGCCCACTGAGTGACTGGTGTACAAGAAAATATGCCAGTGAATGGCACCTTCACAGAATGATCCGGTTGCATTACCAAGAAAAAGAACGTCGGAGCTTACTTAGCACAAAAATGCCTGCCCAGTGACTATCGTGTGCATGTTTTCAACATTGTCATGTCACTTTCAGTTAATAAAACTAAACGTCCATAATTTTATATAACTGCCTTGTGTGGGCTATGGCCAACAGTTCTGATGAAGAACGGTGTAAATGCGTAACTGGACGACTGATGAAATAAAGGGGATACTGAAAGAAAAAAAAACTGGTTTGTGTCAAGCAACGAATAAAAAGAACACTGAAGGTACCACACAGCTTTTTGAAATTTGCCAAGTGTCGCTGAAAGGAAATTAGAATACTGAAAACATCCATAACAGACGTTCTCCTTCCTGTGTGGGTCAAAATATCCAGTATCTGACAAGCATAGATCTAAACACCTCCCAATCCAAACAAGATCCCACTGACCCCCCTGCCGCTATCGCCATCTACCGGCGCCGGATAGAAGTACCGTTTCTCGCAGAACTCGCAGAGCGGGTGACGCGATAAATAGCTCGTGGTTTAAATATTCCACCCGACGTAAGATTAACACATTGTGTCCAGTGCCATGGGGCAGCGATCATTCTCAGTGCTACATGTTAGTTGTACAGCAACCATTGAAAAACCTCCAAGTACGGTGGCTTCGTGCAATTTTGCCCATCAGACACGTTCGAGTGCTGAAGTCCTCTGCACCTCTGCCCATTCGTCAGTCCCTTGCGCTTCTGCTCGTTCGACACCTTCGAGTCGGGCGGTACCGTGCATTTCTGCTCATTAGACACCTTCGAGTACGGCGGTACCGTGCACCTTTGCCCATTCGACACCTTCGAATCGGGCAGTCCGGTGCACCTCTGTTCATCAGACACCTCCGAGTCCGGCGGTCCCGTGCACCTCTGCTAATTCGACACATTGAGTACGGCGGTCCAATGCACCTCTATTTTTCCTCAACCAGCGCACCTCAATTTTGCCTACCACAATATGCACCGAGATACTACGCATAATCGTTTGGTCCGGCTCTATGTCACATACGTAGTTTTGCCTTCACATGGTTGAATCGACGGAGACAAATTATGGCCTGGCAAAACTACTTTTTATGTGTACCTAGCACAGACGATATTAAGCAACACAACTGTGCTCAATGCATTTGTCTTCCTGAAGGATTTGACGGATATCGAACTTGAACGAGAACACAATCGTATCGCTATTTATAGCCCCGAACGGTAAATGGGCATATCTGAACTTTCTGACCTCTGAATTTTTTGATCGGGACAGATTGTAACATATGCTAATTTTCCTTTGCACGGCAGACCAGACCATGGATAACCAAACAGGCGAAGACACCTTCGGAAAATAACTAACAGAGTAATTCCTTGTACAATCACCCACCAATTACATCGCTACTAGCTATAGCGTCTGCTCAATGCTCGAGAAATGTAAAATCCCGCTGGGACGTCCCACATGTTGCGTCGTCAGCATCATTAGGAAGGTGTGGTTGAACGACGCGCGCCAATTGCACAACATCTGAACAAGCAGAGTTTAAAACACAGCATGAAAGACTGGCGAAGCACACATGGAACCTACAGACACAGTTATGTCACGACCACGAGCAAACCAATATGGAAGGAAGGCAGTGTTCGAAATCCACCGTCCATCCACCCACCGAGGTCGGCGCACTGCTAACGCCAAGTCTCGCTGACTCGACGACAGGTCGGATCATGGTTCCAGCACTGCCAGCCGGAACCGAGCGAGGGCAATATGTCCCAGACCGCGGCGCCACGCGAAAACCGCCACTACTTTGTGGGCACGCGCCCTGTTGTCCTCCATTACGTTTACTATCCTTGGCAACAACTACTGTATCCTCATTGTGACACCGCGTCATTGAGCGCAAAGTTGACCGACCTCATGCCTATCGCCAGGGGCGTCGATTTGTATCCTTTTGCGGGGGCCATGCCCCCCCCAATGCTGATCTTGGCCCCCCAATGTTGATTTGGGCCCCCAATAACCCATGCTATTTTTATGCTGATAAAAAGCTAAGGGAAAAAAAGAAGAAAAACACTGTTAGGTACATAGAAAACTTAGTTGATGTTAACCAGCACATTTTGTACTGAAAAAGAACAGATTTGGATTAGATAGTGGACTGAGTATCCAACTTTTGCTACACAATTCAAAATTATGTGCAAAAAAAAACAAAATAGCTAGATTTCCCACCACTGTGGAAGGAAAACTTACAGCATACAATGTTAAGATTCGATGATGATGCATTTTAAACCAGATTGTCTTTTAAAAAATGTTAAGTCACAAAACAACAATTGGATTGTCATACTGATGTTTGTACACGCCACCAATGGGAAAACCACATGCATATGAGCTTAAACAGGAAAAAATTCATTCTTAATTTCCAGTCATTGTCAAACTTGCATTGTCCAGTGAAGAACAATGACAATCATCATTGAGATTGTGGATATGCGAACTATAATTATCTTCAGCAGCCCACCTATCACACCATCAGCTTGATATTTACCTCGGTACCTACCTACATGCCCAATGACAATGCATGCATTAAATATTGATATGGGGAAAAACGAGAGCCATGTGTGGGCAAATTTGCCAGCTTATGATACCATGACAGATAAAAATCAGGAAGAAGCTGCATGGCCACTGCATTATAATTGGTATTCCTAAAAGAATAAAAAAGAAAGCTGTGGCTCACATGAATTTTAAGCAAACCTTACAGTCATACAAGACCAATGCTATACAAGAAATAGCCTTGACAAGACCAATGTCTCGTACGCCGCAAAAACATCATTATTAAACGCCGCAAAAAAAACATTATTTTAAAAGGTACACCAAAGTTCGCATTCAAACCTTCATGACGTCACAGGTTTTTATTCGTATATTGCAGAAATTGGAAGCATCAGGCAAGTTACAATTTCACTGCACATGGGTGGGTGAGTGATATTTTAGGCGTACCGGACCACAGAGGTCATTTGCGCCACCTTTGAAGAGAGTACGTTACATGTCTGACTATAAAAGCGGGTGTTTGCGATCAAGGTGCAGGCATGTGGACGTTTACGTAAAGGGAATTTTACGTTATAGTTTGTGTGATATTTTAGGCGCTGAAGGCGGGGCTAGGATGGGGACATCCACCTAATGTCTAGATGGCAGGGGCGTCGATTTGTATCCTTTTGTGGGGCCAGGGCCCCACCAATGTTGATCTTGGCCCCCCAATGTTGATTTGGGCCCCCCAATGTTGATTTGGGTCTCCCCTAATAACATAGGCCATTTTTATGCTGATAAAAAAGTTGAAGGATAAAAGAAGGAAAACACCATGCTAGGTACATAGAAAATGTAGTTGATGTTAACCAGCACATTTTGTAAGGAAAAAAACTGATTTGGGTTAGCTAGTGGACTGACTCTCCACCTTTGCTACAAAATTCAAAATGGTGTGCACAAAAACCAATTGTCATTGTCAAACTTGCATACAATCCAGTCCCGTGAACAACAATCAGTTATCATTGAGGGTGTGGATATACAAACTATAATTAACCTCAACAGCCCACTCATCACACTATCAGCTTGATATTTACCTAGTACCTAGGCACCTAGGTACATGCTACAGAAAGACTTAGAAGAGCTTGTGAAGTGGTCCAAAAAATGGCAGATGAAATTAAATTTTGATAAGTGCAAAATCATGCATGTATGCAGGGGCGTCGATTTGTATCCGTTTGTGGGGGCTATGGCCAGGGTTGCAAAAACTCGCGAACTCGCAAACCCGGGTTTGCGTGACAGTTTTTGTATTTTTCCCTACGAAAGTGACAGAACAGAGCGACGGCGACGTGTTTATTAACTGCGTAGCATCGTGAAAAATAATTTCGCCAGAAATGTAGCCTCTTGACACCACCAGAAAAAAACGATTTGACATGACTACATTCGCGTGTTTAAAGAGTTTCATAAAATCCGTCAACACATTTCAAACATCTTCAGAGCTTCCTTTTTATACCAGGTTTTTATACCAGATCTGCGAACTTTCGTGACAATTGTCATGCCCGTTGGAAATTCCCATTGGCAATCGAGAGAGTTTGCGAAATTTTGCCAAGAGTTTGCAGAATTTTGTCACGGCGTGACTCGCTGCGGAAGTTTTCCTATGACGCGGAGGTGTGGGTAATTCTTCAGACAGTAAATATTATATTTGAAGGGCCTTTTTTATTCATAGTTGTTGAGGAACAGTGCTGGTGATGGAGAAGGGTGCGGGAAAAGTGAAAAGGGTAACACCATCAAGGCTGAAAAGACAGTGCAAGTACTGGAAGTCTTGTCAGTACAGGGGACAGCAGCGATCATTTAAAGTTCACTTTAAAGCTGTGCACCCAGGCAAAGAAGTTGAGTTTGCGGATAAAGACAAGGCATTTGGCCCTGAAGGGCGTTGGTCATGCTGGGTGAAGAGACCTGTGGAGGATGTGGAGAAGCCAAGGCAACAACAGCAGTGCATGGATACAAGTAAGCTTATTAATACATATTATTAACTATTAAGTGAGGGTAATCATGGGACAGTTGCCACATAACGATATGCCAAATGTCACCTTAGGATCTAGGAATTTAGTAGGGAAAGGTGGGTATTTTGGGTATTCATTTAGCAGGTGACACACATTGGGAAATGTCACATTTATTGATTTCCCAAGGTGGGGCTAAAACCTAACATAACCTGACCTAACCTAACCTAAACTGACCTAACCTAACCCCTAACCTAACCTAAAGCGTACCCTAAACCTCCTAATCTCGGTAAAATTTTCCCAAGATGTGAACATTTCCCAATGTGTGATGCCTGCTAAATGAATACCTTTGGGTATTCATTTAGCAGGCATCACACATTGGGAAATGTGCACATCTTGGGAAATTTTTACCAAAGATTAATGGGTTTAGGGTAGGCTCTAGGTTAGGTCAGTTGGTATCGTACGAGCAGGTGTCACACATTGGGAAATGTCACATTTCCAAATTTCCCAAGGTGGGCCTAAAACCTAACATAACCTGACCTAACCTAACCTAACCTCATAGGCCTGGGAACAGGGGGGGCAGGGGGTGGCTTGCCCCCCCCCAACTTTGGGACCGGGGGGCGTCACCCCCCCAAATTTCAGAGAATTTTAAGGCACCAAGGGGGAGAGGGCTGCAGCCCTCTCCGACTGACCCTAGATAAATCCCGACTCAGAGTCTCCAGCCTCCCGAACTTTAAAATCGTTCCCGGGCCTCTGCCTAACCTGACCTAACCTAACCTAACCTGACCTAACTAACCTAAACTGACCTAACCTAAACCCTAACCTAACCTAAAGCCTACCCTAAACCCCCTAATCTTTGGACAAATTTCCCAAGATGTCAACATTTCCCAATGGTGTGACACCTGCTAAATGAATACCCCCTAATCTTCGGTAAAATTTTCCCAAGATGTGAACATTTCCCAATGTGTGATGCCTGCTAAATGAATACCTTTGGATATTCATTTAGCAGGCATCACACATTGGGAAATGTGCACATCTTGGGAATTTTTTTCCAAAGATTAATGGGTTTAGGGTAGGCTCTAGGTTAGGTCAGCTGGTATCATACGAGCAGGTGTCACACATTGGGAACTGTCACATTGATTGATTTCCCAAGGTGGGGCTAAAACCTAACATAACCTGACCTAACCTAACCTAAACTGACCTAACCTAACCTAAACCCTAACCTAACCTAAAGCCTACCCTAAACCCCCTAATCTTCAGTAAAATTTTCCCAAGATGTGAACATTTCCCAATGTGTGATGCCCACTTGTACGATACCAGTCAGTTTAGGTTCAGTCAGGTTAGGTTAGGTTAGGTCAGGCTGGGATAGGTAGGTATTAGCCCCACCTTGGGAAGTCAATAAATGTGACATTTCCTAATGTGTGACGCCTGCTAAATGAATACTGTATTTTGTACCACTTAAGCATTAACATTGGTATTCATTTAGCAGGCATCACACATTGGGAAATGTCACATATCTTGATTTTCCAAGGTGGGGCTAAAACCTAACATAACATAACCTAACCTAACCTGACCTAAACTGACCTAACCTAAACTGTAACCTAATCTAAAGCCTACCCTAAACCCCCTAATCTTTGGACAAATTTCCCAAGATGTGAACATTTCCCAAAGGTGTGACGCCTGCTAAATGATTACCTTAATATTACCTAGCTGGGAAATGTTCATGTGTATCTTGTAATACATTTATGAACATACAGTTCAACATACAGGCGCGGTGTGCGAGTGTTTCGTGTGCCCACTATGGTGGTGTCGGATGAACATAAACATGTATTTTTTGTGTGGCTTGCTTGTGCGTTTCTCTATTGTTACAGTGTCTTGCTGATTGTGGAAGTGAGTTCCAGGTGCGGATGGCTCCGTGAGTAAACCGCTTATGCGTGGTGGCGAGGCGCGGTGTGCGAGTGTTTCGTGTGCCCACTATGGTGGTGTCGGATGAACATAAACATGTATTTTTTGTGTGGCTTGCTTGTGCGTTTCTCTATTGTTACAGTGTCTTGCTGATTGTGGAAGTGAGTTCCAGGTGCGGATGGCTCCGTGAGTAAACCGCTTATGCGTGGTGGCGAGGCGCGGTGTGCGAGTGTTTCGTGTGTCCACTATGGTGGTGTCGGATGAAGACGAAGTGCGTGTTTTCCAGGCGGAAACTTCATGTCTGCGTGATATAAGTTATTTGTTCAATTGTGGCCCGTCGTCGATGTGGATGAATTTGTGGATTGCGCTGCAGTCATGGATCGGAATGAGCTGGTCAAAGCGACCAACCCAAAGCCTGTCGAGCGGGAATGGCATGTTCGTTCTTTTCAAGCCAGTGGCAATGCGCACTCGTATTTCGCACTGTTCATAGTATGATATCAGTTCATCTATAATATGAATCCGTAAAGATGTCCGCAGACCTGGTGATGGAAGAGAGGCCAATCAGAAGCTTGCCTGTCCACTGACTGCATGGAGTTATTGGTTGTCAAGTTTGAGCGCTATTTTTGCGACCTATATGGCACGATATCAATTTCGGGCAAATGGGTATACAATTGTGGAACTGGTGACATATCAAACATTATTGGAGGTGACCTCACTATACCTGCAATACCTCGGTGAGATGAAATGACCTGACCTTTAAATGTTCACATATCATTTCAAATTTATTCCCGGAAAGGTGTACCAATCTCGCGGTGCTGCGCGCCACCGTTTTTTTTTCGTTAACCCCGAAAAACCTTAGAGGGGGGGGGGTCAAACATCCCGCCCCCAGCAGGGCGCGGGTTAAATACACAATTTCAATTTCCTGTTTAACCCGGCAGGCGGTGGGCCTCTCAGCCACCTTCCAGGCGGTTGGGGGGCATTTTTTTGCCCCCTTTATTTTTTCACGATATCTCCTAAACGCTTGGCAATAGCGACACGAAATTTTGCACACGGTAAGATGAATATCTAGGGCATGCATGTGTCAAATTTTGAGTGTGTACTAGGTCAGGTCAGGTCACAGTAAGGTCAAAGGTCAAATTATAGGATGATTATTTTATCCAAGTGCAACCGATGCTTATAAATCAGGCAAACCTTTAAAATGTCTAAGACATACCTTTACAGTGTTACCCAGAGGTCTTAGTTTACATTTTGCTTGACCCAACCTGATCTGACCTGGCCTAACTTACCTGACTGAATCAGTTTCGGCGAAGAAAGTTGTTATGGATATCGTTAGAACATCACTGTGACCTGACCTGACCTCAGATGTGCCTGAAATTTTGTACACGTATGCGCTAGGTATTCATTTGAAGTTATACCAAGTTTCGCGTTGCTATCTCAAAGCATTTCGGAGTTGTCGTGAAAAGGTAAAGGGGGGGCAAAAAATGCCCCCCCCACCGCCTGAAGGGTTAAGATTCCGCGTGACAGATTTTGGGGTGATGACAAAAGTTTGTGACAGTCTGATCACTTTTTGCAGCCCTGGACTATGGCCCCACCAATGTTGATGTTGCCACGGCTTGTGGTGGTAAATGGGTGAATTAATTTGTAAGTTATGTGTGGGTTTTTTTTTTTTTGGGTTCCCCCAATGTTGATTTGGGCCCCCCCCAATAACCTATGCTATTTTATGCTGATCAGAAAGCTAAAGGGAAAAAAAAAAATCCCATGCCAAGTAGAAACATTGATATTAACCAGCACATTTTGTACTGAATAGAAACAGATTTGGATTAGATAGTGGACTGACCCTCCACCTTTTGCTGACAAATGTAAAATTGTGTGCAAAAACAAACAAAATAGCTGGAATTCCCTCCACTGTGGAAGTACAGCTTACATCTTTCTGGGTTGGTTGGTTGGTTATTTGGGTTTACGGCCGCATTGACTGCGTTGGTCATACAGCGCCCATGCAACTTTTCTTGTTCCCACCTTTAAGCACAATAATGCACAAAAGTTTCGGAAAAAAATTACAACCATGTTCACAAAAAAAGATAATTTTGTATTCAAAATCAGCTTAGGTTAGGTTAGGCTCGGTTAGGTTTCTTTTTTAAGGTTGAGAATTTTCAGAAAATAAATTAAGTGACATTTTAATTTCGTTTAATTTTGTGTTCTCAAAAGATAGGCTAGGGTAGGCTAGGTTAGGTTTTTTGCATTAAAAAAACATTTATATTTATACTATGTTACTGAACTCAAAGCCTTTTTGGCATTATTTTGCTCACAACCTGAAAAGTAAGCACAGAAAATAAGTGGGTCCAATCATCTTAGTCACCTTCATAAACATGGTATTCTGCATATTTTTTTTTTTTAAAGGAAAAAAGAACACCTTAGACCGCAAGGTTACCGAAAAAATTAGCAATTTTTGGGGAAACTTTTTGGTGAATTTTTTTAAAGTTTTCCAATTTGAAAAACCTAAACTAACCTAACTTAACCAAACCTAACCCATTTGCTTGCTATATGGAGGCAAATGTGTGTACAAACTTGTCTTGTTACCACCTTAAAGCACAATAATACCAATTTGACTAGGTTAGGCTAGTTTAGTTGTTTACCTTGGAAAAATTGTTCAATCATTTTCAAAAATAAAATAAAATCGGAAATTTTCCTTCAAAAGCAGTTGACATCAGGTTCGGGTAAGTTGGGTTCGGTTGTTCAATTTAGAAAATTTTCAGAATATATATTGCTTAATTTTTGTTTCTATTTTTTTTCTCGAAAGCAGTGGTGTCGATTTGTATCGATAGACACTAGCGCGTATTAAATGTCACAAATCGTGATGGGCGTTCCTCAGAACATCCAAAATCGTAACATCCAAAGAAAAAATTCCAGTTACAGAAATTCCAGCGCCTAAAGTCTAAATTTGAGGTTACAGTGACAAATGTGACGGAGGTAAGACATTTGTGGTACAATTGCGCGCAGTGTGTAATCCGGAGGCCAATCTCATGCAACGTCGTACTGATTCGTTTTTTGTACTTCGCACATTCTGATGTATATGCGAATTGGTGTGATTTTAAAAAGTGAATAAATAGCCTGCTGATATTTAATTCCCAAAGGAACAGTAGTTGAAGAAGTTGGCAGGTAAGCTTGAACAAGTCCAGCCCATGCTTTTTTCTGATTTGTGCTCAGGGTTTCCATGCTAATATCACAACTACCACGTTTGTCTTCAAGAAGAGCTGTTTTTAGTTTACTTTTATTAATATTTTCATTCCACTGCTCTTAGTGCCCTTTCTGCCCAAGATTGGGGCACCTAGTGTTGCATTTCCGTCCAGAGGTTGGCACACCTTTTGGTAAATTTACAGCTTAAGGTAATTTCGGATTAATTTTTTTTCCATTCTATGTTTAGGAATGTGATGAACATGATGCTACTGCTCATTTTGGTAAATTTGTGTTTTAAGGTGTTTTATGAATTCGTGGAATGTATCATTTCAATGCAATGTTTATGAATGTGACTCAGATGATGGGACCACTCATTTTCTATACAAATGCCTACATTTCAGGTTGTGAGCAAAATAACACCAACAAAAAGCTTTGAATTTGGTGGCATAGGGTAACGTATTTTTTTTTAAATAAAAAAATGCAACATAACCTAACCTAACCTAGCTTAACCTCCCCTTGGAGAAAAACAAAACCAAAACATCAAGTTGTAAAAATTTCAAGGAATGTATCTTTTTACAATTAAAAAATGTAACCCAACTTCACTTAATCTAACATAAGCTGCTTTTAAAGAAAAAATATATATTTCTTTCAAATTTTGGAACAATTTTTGCAAAAAATGTTGAACTTAAACACTTAAACTAATCTAACATCACCAAACATAGCACATTTGTTTGCTTTATGGAGGCAAATGTGTAATAACTTGCCTAGTTACCACCTTAAAGCACAATAATTCTGGTTAGATTAGGTTGGGTTAGGTTTTTTCATTTGCAAAATTTCAAGAAAATAAATTGCTATATATTTTCCCAATCTTGTTTTTGTAGTTGTTTTCTCCAAGGTCAGGTTAGGATAGGTTAAGTTAGGTTATGTTGAATTTGTGATGTAATGCAATGAAGGTGATGCACACGTAACATTTAATTGCTATGTTACTAACTCCAAGCCCATTTTTAATGTTATTTTGCTCACAACTGCAACCACAAGCATTTGCACAGAAACTGAGTAGTGCCATCAGCTTAGTGACATTCATAAACATTGCATTGGAAATTTAAATTAAAAAATATTAATAAAACACATAAAAGCACAAATTTAATGTCCTTTCTTCTGCAAATGCATGCCTTTCAACTGGGAGTACAAAATAACACCCACAAAAATGGTGTGGAGTAAGGAAATATAGCATGCAAATAATGTTCAAGATGTATGATAACCTTACCTAACATAGTTCAACTTCCCATACAAGAAATTAATTGTTTTTAATTTAAGTTTTCGAGGCATTTTCTCAAATATTTTCAACTTAAAAAACCTAACCTAAGCTAGCCTGAACCGTTTATAATTTTTTATGTATCAAAATAATTAACAAAAATTACTTACCAACTAATGATTCTTTTTATAACTTACAACAAAAGCCTAACCTAACCTGACAAACCTAACCCCTTTGTATGCTTCATGGAGGTAAAATGTGTGTAAAACTTGTCTTGTGGTTACCTTAAACTGTGATAATACTTGGCTTTTTGGGTAATTTTTCAGCTCATGGTACTCTCTGACTTCTTTGAATTTCTTGTTTTAATGCAGTGTTTGTTAATGTGCTGAACATGATGTAACCGCTCATTTCCTCTGCAGATGCACACTTTTCAATTGTGAGGAAAAATAACATGGAAAAGGGGGCTTGGATTTGAGTAATATAGGATGAAAATAATGTTCAGATAAAATAAACATGTAACATAACCTAACCTAACCTAGCCTAGACTTCCATGCAAGAAATGATTATTTTTATGCCCAATTCCCCCTCCCCCAAACAAAATTTGTTCTAAAACATTTTCGACTTAAAAAATCTAACATAACCTAATCTAGCTTGAACCGTTTTTGAAGACTTTTTTATTTACTAATTTACAACAAAAGCCTAGCCTAACGCAACTAGGCAAAACCTAACTCCTTTGAATGATTCGTGGAGGTAAAATGGGTATAAAACCTGTCTTGTGGTTACCTTAGACTGCAATAATATCTCTTTTTGTGCTACCTGGTGCACGTGATGAACCTCCATCTGCATGCTGCATGAGAGCATTGCACTTATTGCTTCACAAAGAACAATAACATGTTGAAAGTACTATATTTTCAGGAATGGAATGCTGTGCTGATAACATTTTCTGAGTTATAAATTTGCAGATCAGATCTACATCATTTGTGTTAATAAATATGAGAAATTCATAGAAATGCATACACCGGTTTGTGGACAAGAAGTTATTCTGATGATTTCTGATGTATTGGAAACTGACAAATTTTCATGATGGAAGCAAGCAAAGTTAAAGTACTTATATCTCAATAAGTGGTCAGTTCACTAACAAGACAGCAAATTCACTCAAATAGCACTCAAAATGCCAGGCGGCCCACTCTTTTTGCAAATTTGAAATCGATGACAGTGCTTTCTTGAATCATGTTTAAAGCACATGAAGGAAATGTATTGCTGACACTTGTTAGGAACTGATGTGTGCAATGTTAATTAACATTTCTAATGTCCTGATGTTTGTACACAAAATATAGCTCACTATTATAAATAGCATGGGAAGTATGATGCCATATATCATGGCTAATTTATTGTCAAACTGTTATGCAGCAGATTCCCTGCATTGTTATTTAGTTATTTGGGCTTTAGGGCACAGACCATGTTGATCACATAGCTCCCTGCATTGTTGTTAACTGATATATCAGTATGTTTGCAAATTCACTTATGAGTGAATCCATACCATTCTCACTGGGGTATAAAAGCTACATTATAACATTGCTTCTACAATGCATATAACAGAAACCCATCTCCATTGTCCTACTTACTCAGGACACCATAGAAGTCAATGAAGCCAATGAAAACCATAGAAATCAATGAAAATGTTACTTCACCCCCTGTATTGTTAATGGAAACAAGTCTCTTGAACCATATGTTATGTCCTTCACAGTGTTGCTCCATCCACCTCCAACTCCAACCCTGACCAAACTTCAGGAACTCATCCATCTCCAAAGCAGTCTGTTGAAGAAGGTATGTATTGCAGCATAACTACTGTGACCGGAATTCCATGGTATCCATGTTGCCTTACAATCCATCCTTGCTGATCCATGTAGCAGATGTTTGACTGTCCTCAAACTGTCTGGATAACTGGGGAGTTGAAATCACATGTGAGTGATGAAACAGATGAACTATTCCTGGATTCTTATGTTGCATCATTGCATGGCACAGTGACATACCGAATGGGGGGGGGAATTGTGGCAGTTGCCTCACCCCCCCTCCTGATAGGTTGTGGGGCCCCCAAGAATCCGCCGAGCTCAGGAAAAAAATGCGCTATGCTCCCTAAAAATTTCACTCGGTCCACCAAAAATCGCACCGGGGCTCAGAAAAATCACTTTGGGGGCCCCCAAACGTAGCGCAGGGGCCCCGATAATGACGCTGGGGCCTCAAAAGTTTGCACCTGGGCCCCTGAAAATCACGTTGGGGCCACAAACAAGTCGTGCCGGGATTCAAGAAAATCACGACGGGGGCCACAAACGGTCGGGCCGGGGCCTCCTGAAAATCACGCCGAGACTGGGGTACTAAGAATTATCACCCGGGCCCCCTGAAAATCACGCCAGAGGCCTGACAGGTCCCACCGGGGCTCTAAAAGTCTCGTTGAGATCACCCAACAAATGAAGCCGAGCAAATGAAAAACAGTCCGGACACGGAATATCAATCTGGGATCTCAACAATAGCTCCAAAAGCCCACGAAACTTGTTGGGCCCCCACAAACGTGTCGTAGCCACCGCAAGGGATCCCAACAAGCGTCGACTGGGCCCCAAAAAATCGCACTTAGACAAACAAAAATTCACGCCGCTTCTCTTGAAAATGTCACTGGAGCCAAAACGTCGTGCCGGAGCCCCACAAGTTGTAGCTGGCTTCCCAAGTACCAATATATACCCGGAATGTCACCTTGTGGACGGAAAAATTGCGTCAAAGATCCACAAAATAAGAAGTCGTCGGACGCCGGAAAAGAAACCTGTTTAAGCACCGGAAAATACGCACCGAGAGCCAGAAGAATCGTACCGGGTTCCAAAATAGCCTGCAGGGGGCTTATAAAAATAGACTTCACCACAAAAACCGCAAGGAGACTCCATCGAATCGACCAGAGCACCGGAAAATTAAAAATGGGTCCCGAAAGATAATTATCCGAAGGGCCTTTCTACTCTCGATCGTGCAATCTGCGGAAAAAAACACGTTGAGCAGCCGCAGTGGCGTACTAAAGGGAAAAATTCCCCTCCCTAACGTTAGGCACCAAGGAAATACTTTCACCCATCGTCATCACCGTTCAGGTCTGCTGTGCTCTGATGCTTCATCAATGTCGGTGTGTTTTAGCCTGCATCTGATCGCTGAAGTATTTTTATTTAAGCCGGTGTGTGTTTGTTGGTGTGTGGAGTGAGGAGGAGGGTAACAGTGACGGTGACGGTGACGGTGATGATAGATCCGAGCCCACTATATGGCACTGCAGTCGCATGCTATTACTCAGAGTTGTTATGTTGGTGAGTTCGAGTCTCACCTGTCGCTACTCTTCGCCCGCGACCAATCGGCGTGAGAGATTGGCAACGCTATATGACACAACGGTCGACGTGTCGTAGAACCAATAACCAACCAAGAGTTGTTATGTTGACATGTACTGAACACTGCTCTTTTAATTATGTGACTTCACCAGTTATTGGATGATTTTCCCCGTTGGTGAGGATGCTTAATAAACATAAAGATACACATCGTCGAATAAAAAATCAGAATTTCTGAGATCTGAAAATATAGTGGGCTAAATCCGATGAGTTTTTTTGGAGGGGGGGGGGGTTCTAGTACGTTGGCACTTCGGCCCCCCCCCAAATGTTTTTCAAAAATCGACACCCCTGCCTATCGCTATACACTCGGTTTACGGCTACATACTGGCTTGCCCGTCCGTCCTCAGAGTATCGCTATCGCATTGCATTCGCTCCATTATCACGCTGTACAGGCCGACCCTATCCATTGCACATGGCCTCACCACTCAGAGACCAATAGCCGGTCGAACGCCCGCAGTGAAAGGCACACTGCCAACGCCGGTGTATCGGGGATGAGTGGCGACTCGGCGACAGGCCGGGTCACCGTTCCAGCACGGACAGCCGAAACTGGCCGGACGAACCGGGCCACTACCCTCGGGCCCTAGGGGTTTCCGCAGATTTTCCGGACTGCTCAACGGAACCCATTCTTATTTCTGGTACCAGACAGGTTATTTTCATCCTTTTCAGAAATTATAGTACAATTGCCGAGATGGCAACATCTGAGATATTCAAGGTCGAAGGTCAGAGTCCATGAGGTGGGACTTTTCAGATTTCCTTCAAAATTGGTCCCCAGATAGTACTCGATGCACTGATGCACTGAAGCTTCAACGCCAAACCGGAAAGCAAATCCGACACAGACTACACCACAGGAACAGAAACAGAAACAAACAAAAACAGAAACACCCAACAGCAATAGCAACACCCAACAGCAACAGCAACACCCATCGCTCCCAAGGGTCTTGGTAATACCGAAGCATCAAACCAAAGTACGGTATGGACGATTTTAGATAACACAATCACGTCTTTGGTTTCACCGGGACAACACCAATCCAGAGCTCGCAATTGTTGAAGAACGGCCCTCTTATATTTTATGCTCATGATGATCAGTGCATCGAGCACTATCTGGGGACCAATTTTGAAGGAAATCTGAAGAGTCCGACCACAATGACCACGACCTTTGACCTTGGATATCTCAGCTGTTTATGAACGCCCTCCTAGCTTTTATGCTCACGATGATCAGTGCATCGAGTACTATCTGTGGACCAATTGAAAAACTGGACCAATTGACCAATTGGACCAATTGAAACTACGACAGGAACGAGAATGGAAAATGGCATTTGGTACCAGAATCCCATAATACGTCCATGTGAAATGCACTCAAGCTCTGCCCCAGTGTGCTCTTGCTGTGCCATTAATTTACGCATCAATTTGCGTATAAAATACAGCATAGGTATGTATGCAAAGTGAACATTTGAATTCTTCTTGTTTAAGTACAGAAACAATGCCACGGATGAAGGAACTTTCTGAAGAAACTTTTCACAACTGTCCCCCAGTTCTATGGTGAAATTTTCCCAAGTTATTCCATTTTTTCCAAAGTGCTACGGGATTGATGTCCGTATAATAAGTGGTCGGAATGAACGGTCGGACGTCACTACTATTCCTGGGCCATCGGCGGTGTCATAGGCGGGACCATTCGTGGGATTATCGGCGGGATCATTGGCGGGGCCATCGGCGGGGCCATCGGCGGGGCCATCGGCGGGGCCATCGGCGGGTCCACCTGCGGGGCCATCGGCGGGGCCATCGGTGGGACCATCGGCGGGGCCATCGGTGGGACCATCGGCGGGGCCATCAGGGCTCCCGCTTCGATCGCAGCCCACAGTTTTATCCTTTTTGCTGCATACCCATTTCCATTTCATAATGGAGGTGGTGGTGGGGCAAAATTCACTATTGGAGGGGCAAAATTCAGCATTGGGGAGGGGCATGCCCCTAAAAATTGTGCAAAACAACACGTCTGATTGTAGGGCTCCAATCCATTTTTGTTGAGGGTCCAGTACACTTGTGCACACACATCCAGCACACTCCACCACCCCGGCTCTTTTTAGGGCTTATTGCTTTTTTGTGCACCGACGTTTTTAAGTTTTCGAAGACCCCGATGTGTTTATTTGGTGCACATTTTTTTTCTTTTTGGGACCATGCTGCTTTTTGCGGGTCCAGCCTGCTTTTATGGCCCTCATGTGATGGCATGGCCACGGTGTGCTTTGAGGGCCTCCTGACTTTTTTTTAGAGCTCCCGGTGTGCTTAATTAGTGCTACAACGCGTGTTTCAAGGTCCTGCCTGTTTTTGCGAGGTTCGGTGCCCTTTAGAGGGCCGTTCATATGGCGAGTACCGTCTATATGGCGCTATAGTTCTACCGAGTTTGCATGCAATAAATATCAGTGCGGCGTAGAAATGCACCAGGCGTCACGATTGAACAATGCAAGAGTTCTTTGACAGAACATCATTAAGGAAACTACCTGGACAGACCGATATTAACGTGTTCTATCGTCAACAAAACATTGGCACGATATCAAGACATGGCGACTTGCCAGTGGATCCCTGTTGCTGATGTGAGCTGAGCCCCGAGTAGCAGCCCACAATGTATTCTGGGCGCATTATTGTTGTGTTAACTATGGAAAAGTACGATCGTAACAGCCAGGCTGTAGTTAGGATCAGAGCTGCAGCTAGCTTTTCAACGACCTGCACCTCAGTTGTCTGGAGACGTGCGTTGTAATGTATAGACGGTGTATCTGGTTGACTCAGCTGGACAAACTCTGCTGAGTCAGATTTTGTGTAGTTAGAACAGCTGGAATGCACAGCTCATGGGTACAATGTACTCCAGTCGTCGTGCACGTGAGAGTACCGCCACCAACGCTAGTGCCGCGGGCGCACTGTCGGGGCCGTCGGGTGTGTTAGATAGAAGCATGGTGGACTTGATTACAAAGTGAAACCAGAAAGTGGCAATATGTTTCTGTGCACCACAACAGGTGGCAGTCAGCTAACTCATCATGTCGAACATAAAGGTACGACCGATCTCTCACCAGCATCATGTAGGCACCAGGATGTAGCTTTGTATGCTTCTGGGAGGGCACTACCTCTCTCCCCCCCCCCCCCCCCAAAAGGGAAAAAAATAATATATAAAAATAATAATATTGGTCTTGCCCTCCCAATAGCTTCAACTTTTAACATGGGACCCTGTGTGCTATCTGCTATGCCCCTCAATCCATTTGGGCCCACCCATTGCCTTCGCGTATTGCACGCTCTCAATCATTTTCAGAAACCTAAACCTATGCCTATGGTAGGTACAATCCGTTCTCAAATTGTCTTCCACGGCGGGTTTGACATGGATAGTCATTGGGAAAATGGACTGTGCCACTTCACAGCACCATTGGAAGGTACGCTGCACCGCTTCACTTTCAAGCGTTCCGTCACAACATATCTAGACGATGACCGCGGTCCAGTGTTCACGGGCAGTAAGTTGCATCTGCGGTCGTCACGTGACAACTTGCTCTGTGGCCGTGAAGGGAGAAATACCGGTGTATGCTGTTCCTGCCTTGCGTGCCTCAGTCGGACACATAGTATTGGCCGTACAGCGAGCTGGCTACTCATGACTCCTGTCGACATGGAACAATTGATCACTATGGATTTTGTACTGCGGTAACACCCAGAGCATGGGTGCAGCCACGGTTTCGAAATTGAGGGGGGGGAACAAACCAGGGACGCGGGAAGTTTAAACAGGATGGAGTGGTAGCCCCCCCCCCCAAAAAAAATCCCTGGATTTCAGCCACTTCATTTTCAATTTCTGGTTTTCAGATTTACCATTGTTAAAATGACATTTTGGGGACAAAAAGGTCTGCCAAAATTAGCAAGCTTCACTCCTTATCATTGCCTATGAACATCTAGGTTTAGGTCGTATGTGTTGAGCCCGAGTTCAAAATCAATGCATAGCAATGCTGAAAGTATGTTAAACGTTGCACCCTTGTAGCGGGAAAAAACAAGAAAATATTCGACGATGGCTTTATTGCAGTAAATATAGGAATACAATAACCTTTCCCATGCTTGATTTCAGTGCACCCGCTGAAATTTTTCAGCCAGAGGCGTCCCTATGAAAGAAAAAGGCACCCTATTGGAAGGAAAGGCACCCCTTCGGGAAGGACCGAGTGCAACCCGTCACCTCTTTTTTCAGCTCAGGTGCTTTCGCAGTGGCGCCGCTCCACAGAAATGGCGCCCCTCCAGACAAGTGCCCCCGTGACAATCCCTTGATCCATCCCAGATTACAAGATTGCTCTCTCGCGATTATGAACTCCGGCTGGTTATAAAATCGTGCGCATTCAAGTGTGACTTCTCTTGCAAATTTCACAACTTCCATTGAACCATTAAGAGGAAAGCAGACAAGTTGAAAAGTTCTGTCTTTTATATGTCCGGAACAGCAATGTGAGAGTGTAAATAAAAACCAGCGATGATAGCGCCGTCCGAGCAGGTTACGACGAGCAGATTACGAGTCACATAGGATATGAGTGCCTCCTATCACAACGGCTGCAAACATAAAGAGATTTGATCCTTCTATTCCTATTACACTGAATCATTGTACACACACCGGACCTTCGACACCTTCGAAATTATTTCGATATATGAACATTCTGATAACATACGGCAAGCCACGTCGAATGACACCCACAACATGCAAATTGAATCCATAGCGAAAAAAACGTGAGGAATGAAGCATCTAAACTAACCCTTAGCCCTGAGGCTTGACCTGACATGTCCCTGGTTGAAATGTTACTCGAGGGTTGCCCACGGGCTATCTCTTGATAGCAAACATGGGCAACCTTGTGAGAAAACGAAGAAACTCGGGCGGCTGAAGAAATGATTTCGTCCTTCGACTTTGAAAATTAATGTGATTTCTGAACAGTTTGCTAGAGTTGCTCCCACCCCCTTAAAAAAACCCAATTTAAAAAAAAAAAAAAGAAAAAGAAGCGGGGCGCGGGATTTTAGCAAATTTAAATTTTCTCTCCTCTCTTGGTTTTAAAACGAAATGTCCCGAAAAAAAAATTTTTTCGTGGTTCACCACCGGTTATTGTTTGATACCAGAGGTGGTAGGTTAGGACAAAAAAAAACTAGGCGACCGAAGAAATCGGTTTGACCTTTGATCTTTGAAATTAGTTCGATTTCGTAACATTATAACACGGCACAAGGCACGTCGAATGCCACCCACTTGGTGCAAATTGAACCCATAGCGACGAGTCGTGAGGGCTTGTAACAATTCAAACTAGCCTTTGACTTTGAGGTTTGACCTTGACATATCCAGGCTTCAAAATGATACTCGAGGGTTCACCATGGGCTATCGCTTGATAGTAGATCTGGGTAGGCCTGGGCGAAAAAAACCGAGGCGACTGAAGAAACCAACTTGAATTTTGACCGGTCGAGATTGTTTGGAATCATCACCTTTCTGTTACCGCACAACAAACGATGTAGAATGGCATCCATTTCCCGAAATGTGAAGCCATAGCGACGAAACGCGAAGTCATCGAAGAACTCAATCAAACCTTTGACCTTGACATGTCCCGGTTTGACTCGAGTGTTAACCACTAGCTATCGCTTGATACCAAATTTGGATAGGTTTGAGCGAAAACGGAAAAAATTGAGCCGATCAGCTTAGCCTTTGCCATTGAAAACCAATTCGATTGCTTAGCTTTCTAATACCGTATAACAAGATACGTCGAACGATGGCCATTTGATGGAAATTGGAGCGATAGCAACCGAACCTCGCGTTCGGTCGATATCGCTTCAATATCGCCATCTAATAAATCAAGCTAACCTTTTGCTTTGAAGTTTTCCCTAAAATTGTACCGGTTTGAAATGTTACACGATTTTTGCACCGCAGGCTAACGCTTGATACCAGATTTGGGGAGGTAAGGATGAAAGAAAAAAAAAGGGGAGGGGACCGAGAACCCATTTTGTTTTGGAATTTTACCTTAAAAGTGTTTAAAAAAAAATTTTTTTGTTTCTTTAATAGTAAAAAAAATTTTTTTTCTTCAATAGTAAAAAAAAAAAAATTTTTTTTATTTTTTTTAAAAAAAAAAAAAAACGCTGTTTAATAAAAAAAAAAAAAATAAATCCTTTGGGAAAAACTCCTGAATGCGAATACGAATACCCCGTTAACTTGACGTACGTGCTTAAGGCTGCCCATGACTCTCCTCTATGGTCTTGAAGAAGATATCCAAGGATATCCAGAATCACGTTTGTTCAAGATATATCCGGTGTATGTGCAGGGGACTGCAACCTAAGACGTATAAAGCCTTGCGATAATGTAAATTTGTTCCTTCGCAAGGCACAATTTTCCACCCAAGCGAAATCACAAGATGGCCACGGTTCATGTTATTCAAGAATGGCCTGGAAGCAGAAATTTCAAACGTTTAATGATTTACCACT
>JAOTOM010000778.1:35000-44049 GCA_034440615.1 Ashinkailepas kermadecensis
GCGCAAGTCTATGCATCATCGCAACGGAATTCAGAGCTGATTTTACCATTTTATTCAGCCGAGGTATGCATAATCAGCAGTATTTCTTAGGAAATGCATTGTCATATTCTGATCCTATATTTTATTTCCTATTGTATAGACATATTTATTTTATTTCGACAAATGTTTTGTGACAAGCACATGCTTGTAGCTCTGCAGGCAGTAAACTCCAGAGATCTCTCGTCAAAACGTGGCGCGAGGTACACATTATTTCGCCACCGCACCACCGCCAATTTCCCAGAGGCAGTGGCGTCGCCACGAAATTCTTCCAGGGGGGGCAATATTGATAGGGGGCCTCCTGCTCCCGAAAGGGGGCCTCCACTGTGTTAGGGCCTCCTATTGCTTTTTTAGGCTCTTAGTATGGTTCCAGAATGGGGAACATGGCTTCATATTGATGTCTTGTTTGTTCTTGGCATGGTGCATCATTTACGCAAAGCGCAATAGCAAGAATCTTTTTTTCCGCTGAGAACTGAGCCATACCAGGGTATAAATAAGCAAACGCACTGGCGGATCTAGCCCACCGGTTTGGGGGGGGCAACTTTCGGTTTTCGGCGTCAGCCCCCCCCTCCCCCTCCCCCAGTGGCGTACTTAGGAATTGCATCAGAGGAGGGGTCGAAGGGATTTGGAGGGTGCCCATTCTCCCACTATTTTTGGTTAAAAGCATCGGATTTCTACCACTATTTGTCAAATGGACCCATTTTTTACAATAATAATTAATGACAACATAATTTCCTGTGTAGGGGCCCCAGCCTACCTCCACCGCTTCTAAGTTACGGGATTTGTGTTCTTGTTTACCAAAACGTTCATGTTCACGTTCAACGTCTTGTACCACGTCAACGTTCGTGCACGTGTACACACTGGCAGATCCGATTTTGTCAACTCTTGCTGTAAGCAGAACTTGAGCAGCATAGAACCCTCGATGCGTGTCAAAATGTACTATGCTACCATATTGGTTTCCAAACAATTATAAAAATACCTTTAAAATTGGAGATACTTTCATCCAGACGATATTTTTTAACCTCGGCAAAGGTTACTGCATTTTCATTCAGTTTACTTCTGTTGGTTTCGGGGGGCCAAAAGACCCTTTTAAGCGCTTCGGGGGAGCCATGGCCGGAATGGCCCCTCCCTGGATCCGCTAGTGAATGTAGCCTGTCTCTTCATCTTAGCAACCCAACACCAACATACGAAACATGCTGCTCAACTGGGCTCAACTGGTCACTCGCACAAAACATCCTGTTCAAATTCCGCTTTCGAAATCTGGCTCACTGGGTCCGCTTGCCCGTTACTGGCTAAACAAACTTCATGAACCTATCTGACGAAGGAATAATGAAACTGCTGATTTCGTCATCTCTTGCTGTAAGCAGAACTTCAACAGCATAGAACCCTCGATGCGTCAGAATCTACTATGCTACCATATTGGACTTCCAAACAATCATAACAAAATACCTTTAAAATTGGAGATTATTTCACCCGGAAAGCTATTTTTTAACCTCAGCAAAGGTTACTGCATTTTAATTTAGTTTACTTTTATTGGTTTGGGGAGGGGTGGCAAAAGACACTATGCCCCCCCCTTTGAAGCGCTTGTGGGCGGGGCATGGCCGGAATGCCCCCCCCCCTGGATCCGCCAGTGCCAGTGACGTACCTATATTTGCGTCAAGGGGAGGGGGGGGGGGCAAACGTATTTGGAGGGGTCCACCTACTCAATAAAAGTCTTCCGATTTCGACCACTATTTTGTCAAAGGGGACCTTTTTATATAAAATAATTAGTGACCAACTAAATTATCCTGTCGAGGGGCCTAATCTACCACTATCGTTTCCGATTCGTCGGATTTCAACCCTGGCTCCCCCATCCTGTTCGAATGTATTATTTTGGTATCCCTTGATAAGTCACCTTGCACTGCTGAAATTACACCTACACAGATCACTTTAAAATGTAAAATTTACCAATTTCAGACATTCCAGTTCATAGTGCCCGGTCGCCACGACGCCAACGTTAGTGCATGTGCACACCCATCTTGCGCATTCGGCGCATTCGCCACACTTCGTGCGATGCTACGGATTCTGCTGGGCCTCCTACGCTTTGCTAATTGCTGCCACATGATAGACTTGCGCCTTATCTGACGTGATGAAATGCTTTGTATGGGCGTTCGCTGCGAAAATTCGATTAATTAAATTCGATCATTAGTTCCCTACTTCTCATATTTTATGATGAAGAAATGCGGATACCCGCTGAGCTTTGATGCACCTCATATCTTTGATTAAACATGCTTCCAGGTTGGCTACCGAACCGAGGCCCTGCCTGAGTGTACTTCTTTGGACCCGTTTCGTATTTCTTCGTCTACGGATGTGTCTTAGGGCTCCAATCCATTTTTGTTCGAGGCCCAATGCATTTTCGAAACCCCTGCTCGTTTTAGGGTTTGTTGCTTCTTTGTGTACCGATGATTTTTCTTAGTTGTCGGGGCGCTTTCAATGATCTCAATGTATTTATTTAGTGCCCGGTATTTTTGTTCGTTCTGGGACCATGTTGCTTATTGCGACCCCAGCCTCTTTTCAGGCCCTTGTGCGGTCGAATGGCCCCTGTGTGCCTTGAGAGCTTCCGGTGTTTTTTTGTGTTTTTTTTTAGAGTTCCCGCTATATTTATTTATGGCTGCAACGCATGTTTTAGGGCCCTGTCGCTTTTTGCGAGACTGCGCTTTGGAGGGCCAGTTACATTTTCGGTCCCCGTTGTGCTCTTAGGGTCCCGCTGTGTTTATTTGGGGCTTCTGACGCACATTTGTGGGGCCCAGTACGATTTTGGGTCTTCGGTGCGATATTTCTGGGTCTTAGCGCAACTTATCGCACCCAGGCGCGTGGTTCCGGGGACCCAACGCCAGTTATCTGGGGTCAACGCGATTTTTGTGGACCTCTTCTGAATTTTCTTTAAATTCCGAATCTCGGCCTGATTTTTCGAGTCCCTGGCGCCATGTTTTTCCATCTCACCTCGATTTTCTTCGAGCTCCGGTATGTTTTTCGATGCCGTACGCGATTTTTCAAGGCATCTGATGATATGTTCGGTGCTCCAGAACCATTTTCCTGACCCGGACTTTTTTTTTAATCCCTCCTTATTTTGGAGGGCTCCGGCTTTCTTTTTCGGATACCGATGCGACTTTGGGGGTCACACGGTGCTTATGTGGAGCCCTAGACGCCAATTGTTGGCAGCCCCGACGTGAATTTTTGATGCCCAGACCAAATTTGTGGTACTACCGATGGGAATTATGGGTCCGAGCGCGATATTTGGTGGGACCGGTTCGAGTTTGCGGGGCGCGTTGTACTTAGCTGTGGCCCCAACGCGATCTTGGCGGTTCCTGTTGCAGATTTTCGGGCCTCGGAGCGAGTTTTCTGGGGCCCGCCGCATTTACTTGGAGCCCCTACGCGAATTCTGGTGGACCGATGCGAATTTTTGTGGCCCCAGCGCGACTTTTGGGGGCCTCGGCTCGATTCTTGGGATCATATCCCTCTTAGGAGGGAGGGGCATTTGCCCCTTTGATATGCCACTGCGGCCACCGAAGGAGTATTTTGTTCAGCCGATGGCACCTTTCGGAGTATAAAAGCCCTCCGGGTAATTTTTGCCGGAACTGTTCTTAATTTTCCGGTGCTGGGGTCCATTCGATCGAGTCTCGGTGTGAACTTTTGGACATCGAGTTCTATTTTTTTAAAGGTCTTGATGTGATATATTTGATGTGATAGCCTCCTTGACAATCCTGTAGGCCTCCTTTGCAATCCAGGGGGCCTCCTTGATAATCCTGTGGGTCTCCTTTGCAATCCTGGAGGCCTCCTTGACAATCATGTGGGCCTCCTTTGCAATCCTGGGGGCCTCCTTTGTAATCCTGTGGGCCTCCTTTGCAATCCTGGGGGCCTCCTTTGCAATCATGGGGGCCTCCTTTGTAATCCTGGGGGCCTCCTTTGCAATCCTGGGGGCCTCCTTTGCAATCCTGGGAGGCCTCCTTTGCAATCCTGGAGGGCCTCCTTTGCAATCCTGGGGTCCTTTGCAATCCTTGGGGCCTCCTTTGCAATCCTGGTGGCCTCCTTTGCAATCATGAGGGCTTCCTTTGCAATCATGAGGGCCTCCTTTGCAATCCTGGAGTCTTTTGCAATCCTTGGGGCCTCCCTTGCAATCCTGGGGGCCTCCCTTGCAATCCTGGTGGCCTCCTTTGCAATCCTGGGGGCCTCTTTGCAATCCTGGTGGCCTCCTTTGCAATCCTGGGGGTCTCTTTTGCAATCCTGGGGGCCTCCTTTGCAATCCTGGGGGCCTCCATTGCAATCATGGGGGCCTCCTTTGTAATCACAGGGGCCTCCTTTGCAATCCTGATGGCCTCTTTTGCAATCCTGGGGCCTCCTTTACAATCCTGGGGGGCCTCCTTTGCAATCCTGGGGGGCCTCCTTCGCTAACCTGGAGGCATCCTTCGCAATCCTGGGGGTCTCCTTTGGAATCCTGGGGCCTCCTTGCAATCATGGGGGCCTCCTTTGCAATCCTGGAGTCCTTTTCAATCCTGGGGCCTCCTTTGCAATCCGGGGGGCCTCCTTTGTAATCATGTGGGCCTTTGCAATCCTGGGGGCCTCCTTTGTAATCCTGGGGGCCTCCTTCGCAATCCTGGGGGCCTCCTTTGCAATCCTGGGGGCCTCCTTTGCAATCCTGGGGCCTCCTTTGCAATCCCGGGGGCCTCCTTTGCAATCCTGGGGGCCTCCATCGCAATCATGGGGCCTCCTTTGCAATCATGGGGCCTCCTTTGCAATCCTGGGGCCTCCTTTGCCTGGATGCATCCTTCGCTAGCCTGGAGGCATCCTTCGCAATCCTGGGGTCTACTTTGCAATCATGGGGCCTCCTTTGCAATCATGGGGGCCTCCTTTGCAATCCTGGGAGACCTCCTTTGCAATTCCTTCGCAATCCTGGGGGCCTCCTTTGCAATCCTGGGGCCTCTTTTGCATCCTACCTTTGCAATCCTGGGGGCCTCCTTTGTAATCCTGGGGCTTCAATCCCGGGGGCCTCCTTTGCAATCCTGGGGGCCTCCTTTGCAATCCTGGGGCCTCCTTTGCAATCCTGGGGGCCTCCTTTGTCAATCCTGTGGGCCTCCTTTGCAATCCTGGGGCCTCCTTTGCAATCCTGGGGGCCTCCTTTGCAATCCTGGGGCCTCCTTTGCGATCCTGAAGCCTTTGCAATCCTGGGGCTCCTTTGCAATCCTGGGGGCCTCCTTTGCAATCCTGGGGGCCTCCTTTGCAATCCTGGAGGCCTCCTTTGCAATCCTGGGGGTCTCCTTTGCAATCTGGGGGCCTCCTTTGCAATCCTGGGGGCCTCCTTTGCAATCCTGGGGCCCTCCTTCGCAATCCCGGGGGCCTCCTTTGCAATCCTGGGGGCCTCCTTTGCAGTCCTGGGGCCTCCTTTGCAATCCTGGGGGCCTCCTTTGCAATCCTGGGGGCCTCCATCGCAATCCTGGGGGCCTCCTTTGCAATCATGGGGCCTCCTTTGCAATCCTGGGTGCCTCCTTCGCTAGCCTGGAGGCATCATTCGCAATCCTGGGGTCTACTTTGCAATCATGAGGCCTCCTTTGCAATCATGGGGGCCTCCTTTACAATCCTGAGGGCCTCCTTTGCGATCCTGGAGACCTTTGCAATCCTGGGGGCCTCCTTTGCAGTCCTGGGGCCTCCTTTGCAATCCTGGGGGCCTCCTTTGCAATCCTGGGGGCCTCCTTTGCAATCCTGGAGGCCTCCTTTGCAATCCTGGAGGCCTCCTTTCCAATCCTGGGGCCGTCCTCCTTTGCAATCCTGGGGGCCTCCTTTGCAATCCTGGGGGCCTCCCTTTGCAATCCTGGGGGCCTCCTTTGCAATCATGGGGCCCTCCTTCGTAATCACGGGGGCCTCCTTTGCAATCCTGGAGGCCTCCTTTGCAATCCTGTGGGTCTCCTTTACAATCCTGGGGGCCTCCTTTGTAATCACGGGGGCCTCCTTTTCAATCCTGGGGGCCTCCTTTGCATTCCTGGGGGGCCTCCGTGCCAATTGTTGGCACTCTCTTTCTTGATTTCTGGGGCCTGCTATCTTCTCCTAGGTGACTCCTTCTTCGAATTAGGGGCCTCCTCTCACGTCTTGGAGGCCTCCTCTCATGTCTCGTCGGCCTCCTTGCTCACTTTTTTACTGTGCATTTCCGGATAGGGGTCTCCTCAAATTTCAGGGGGGCGGCGCCCCCCCCCAAGTCTCACGACAGGGGGCGACTGCCCCCCCCCCCCGGTGGCGACGCCCTTGCCCAGAGGTACTTAGTTTGCCAAAGCAGCATACGACGAAAGAGGAGGGTCCCTTTTTCTTGGTGTCCGGCCCCCCCCCCCCCCAAAGAAAAGAAAAAAAAAAAACCCCCCACTTGTTGGGACCTGCCTACAAAATGACGCCCCCCAAAAAAAAAAACAACGGTAAAAAAAAAAACCCTTTTTTTTTTAAAAATTACGCTTGGTGACCTTCCTCAGCATATGGGCACTGCTGTACCTTGCGGCTCTTCAACAAGGTTCACAATGAAGTGTGCATGAAAAGTTAATCTTACATAGATAACGGTCACCCGGTGTTGTAGTAGTCAAGTAGGAAAGCGAAAAATGCAACATGAACCCGATAGTCATGTTTGAAATTTGCGTAAGTACGGCAAAGACAAATCGAGCACGGTTTGCGTTCAGCGTTGTCATTTGACGCATTGCAGGTATAGCATGATAACTTATGAACGTGAATGTATAATATATGAATAGTTCCATATGTCCATCAAGATGAAAGAGCCAGATGAACTGCAACATAATAACATTTTCTTTCTTTCATCCGCCATTCATTCCACAACATATCGAGCTTTATCACAGTATCATCAGTCACAATCTTGATATGGCCGATGTCCTTGAAACATAAAATGTTCGGCACAGTCGCTTATGTTGCTTCATTCTTGCTTGCTGCTTTAGTGTGCATGAAAACAAGTGTTATAATATCTGCCTTGCGGCTGGAAACTTGTTTTCTCCAATGGCTGGGAAAGATTGACCAATTAAGCAAACGTCAGTCGATGAACATCAAGTCATTGGGCCTTCATGACTGTACTTTAGCATTTGGGGAACAAGTTGTATTTCCTAACGCTTTACCACTACGTGCAGTCATCTGCCTTTTCCCTTTTGCTGGTAGACTTGTAGTTGGAGGGGATTTACCACTTCGAATTATTTACAGGATGGTCATTCATGAAGCTGAAGAGAGAATGAAAACGCTACACTGGTATCCGCACTACAATGCATAACAACCTTCTCGACTCACAGTACCGACTTTAATCACGAACGGCGTCGGCTGGCGCCAACCATTGTTGCGCCCGGAGCCTGGTCATGGAGGAATTAAACTTGCAAGGATCCTTTACTATTCATCTCCTGATCTCAAATTCTCATTGACGAGATCATTTAGCAATTTGTTCACCTTTGATTGTCTACTGGCCTACCCTACATACATATTACGAACATTTATTTGAAGTGCCGTGCGTCTATTCCGATTTTACAGGTTCGTACTTTGGCTGAAACTAATTGAATCACTTACAGGCGGAACCAGAAGGCGTTGAAGGACAGCTCCAACCAGGACACCTGTCGGATGACGAGCAACAGGAGGTAAGTTGGTGCGGGATGGGATAGCAATCCGGTCATATGGCATATGCTGGAACTGAAGAGACGATAAGCTGGCCTTTGTGGATGTGTGTCGATGGAGCGATGGACGGGGGAAGTGTATCCCCGAATATCCGTGAATGTGAACTACACGCATATGACGTTGCTTGCATGAACAGCATTGGACTTACAACTCTTTAGTCACCTGTTATCCAAAGTGAGTGCGTGAGTGAGTGAGAGAGAGAGAGAGAGAGAGATATAAAGAAAGAAGAGAGACAGATGAGACAGACAGACAGACTGAGCAGGACAGGAGAGGAAGATTGACGGACAAATATAGATATTGATAGATAAGGAAGGACAGGGCAAGAAATCGCGATATAGTGCGAGAGCTGAGAGGGAGAGGGGCAACTAGAAATATGATCGAGACTGTTATGGAATGAGGATGCAGTAATATTTTTACGATTCGCAAAACTCGTCACGCATGTATTAACACAAAGGCGCAATACGGCCGCATAGACTGCAAGCGAAGGACGAAATTCGCTTGATCTGACCAGTCCTACATATATCATTATCCAGTTTAAGCATACTTTGGGCAATATTACAGCCGAAAGAATGCTTGACATTATTTGGTTGTAGTTATCTGGCCACATGTACTGTATGATTGCCATTGGACGGTATACCAACTGAAAACTTCTCGAAATGCCGACGTATAATTTGACCGAGAAGTTAAACCATTGACATCCGGAAGTCATGTTGGACACCATTGAACGTTGCCCAGCCTGCCTCGGCCTCCCGAAGGCAGCATCCCTCGGATGGTGTTGTGCGACAATCTTCGACTGGAGAAAGCCGACATGGAAAGCGCAACTTGTATCTTCAATCAAGGGGAATACAGGCATTGTCATGGGAGGTGAACGCTTCTGGCTGAAAATGCGAGGGGAGTGGGGACGTGGGCATTTCTGGAGGGCCTCCTTTTCCTCTCGAAGGGAAGCCCCTGGTTGAAAAATTCGAGGGGTGAGGGGGGCGCGCCTCTGCACTTCAAAGGGGTGCCTTGTCGTTTCAGGGCACCTTTGGCATACAAAAATGGAGGGGGATGCACTCGGGCTTTCCAAGAGCGGCATCTTTTCCCGACCAGGGGGGGGGCACCTCCCCATAGGGGTGAGGGGCACATGCCCCAGCGTGCCACTTGCATCCACTCCTGCTTCAACCTATACCTGTTACTTTCGGGGTAGGTATTCAACATATGCCTTCAACAACATATAAATATGGCAATAGGCTTTTAAACTTCATTTAGATTTGTCAAGAGTAATTTATACCAGAATGAAGCCACGCACACACGCGATTATATGTAGTTCGACCACCAGCAATGAGATGATTAAATT
>JAOTOM010000779.1:0-44116 GCA_034440615.1 Ashinkailepas kermadecensis
CACCGTGTGGTGGACGTCCCCTGTCACAGTGTGGTGGACGTCCCCCTGTCACCGTGTGGTGGACGTCCCCTGTCACAGGTGTGGTGGACGTCCCCCCTGTCACCGTGTGGTGACGCCCCTGTCACCGTGTGGTGGACGTCCCCTGTCACAGTGTGGTGGACGTCCCCTGTCACCGTGTGGTGGACGTCCCCCTGTCACAGTGTGGTGGACGTCCCCCTGTCACCGTGTGGTGGACGTCCCCCTGTCACCGTGTGGTGGACGTCCCCTGTCACGTGTGACCGTGTGGTGGACGTCCCCTGTCACCGTGTGGTGGACGTCCCCCTGTCACAGTGTGGTGGACGTCCCCCTGTCACAGTGTGGTGGACGTCCCCTGTCACAGTGTGATGGACGTCCCCTGTCACCGTGTGGTGGACGTCCCAGGGGCCCCTGTCACAGTGTGGTGGACGTCCCCCTGTCACAGTGTGGTGGACGTCCCCCTGTCACCGTGTGGTGGACGTCCCCTGTCACCGTGTGGTGGACGTCCCCCTGTCACCGTGTGGTGGACGTCCCCCTGTCACAGTGTGGTGGACGTCCCCTGTCACCGTGTGGTGGACGTCCCCTGTCACCGGTGTGGTGGACGTCCCCCTGTCACAGTGTGGTGGACGTCCCCCTGTCACGTGTGGTGGACGTCCCCCTGTCACCGTGTGGTGGACGTCCCCCTGTCACAGTGTGGTGGACGTCCCCCTGTCACAGTGTGGTGGACGTCCCCCTGTCACCGTGTGGTGGACGTCCTTTTTCCATGGTGGGTGGACGTCCCCTGTCACCGTGTGGTGGACGTCCCCCTGTCACCGTGTGGTGGACGTCCCCCTGTCACCGTGTGGTGGACGTCCCCCTGTCACCGTGTGATGGACGTCCCCCTGTCACCGTGTGGTGGACGTCCCCCTGTCACCGTGTGGTGGACGTCCCCTGTCACAGTGTGGTGGACGTCCCCCCTGTCACAGTGTGGTGGACGTCCCCTGTCACGTGTGGTGGACGTCCCCCTGTCACCGTGTGGTGGACGTCCCCTGTTGTGGTGGACGTCCCTTGGTACGCCCCTGTCACGTGTGGTGGACGTCCCCTGTCACAGTGTGGTGGACGTCCCCCTGTCACCGTGTGGTGGACGTCCCCCTGTACACGTGTGGTGGACGTCCCCCTGTCACCGTGTGGTGGACGTCCCCCCTGTCACCGTGTGGTGGACGTCCCCCTGTCACCGTGTGGTGGACGTCTCCCCCTGTCACCGTGTGGTGGACGTCCCCCTGTCACAGTGTGGTGGACGTCCCCCTGTCACCGTGTGGTGGACGTCCCCCTGTCACAGTGTGGTGGACGTCCCCCTGTCACGTGTGGTGGACGTCCCCTGTCACAGTGTGGTGGACGTCCCCTGTTTCCCTGGTGTGGTGGACGTCCCCTGTCACAGTGTGGTGGACGTCCCCCTGTCACAGTGTGGTGGACGTCCCCCTGTCACAGTGTGGTGGACGTCCCCCTGTCACCGTGTGGTGGACGTCCCCCTGTCACAGTGTGGTGGACGTCCCCCTGTCACAGTGTGGTGGACGTCCCCCTGTCACCGTGTGATGGACGTCCCCCTGTCACCGTGTGGTGGACGTCCCCCTGTCACAGTGTGGTGGACGTCCCCTGTCACAGTGTGGTGGACGTCCCCCTGTCACCGTGTGGTGGACGTCCCCCTGTCACCGTGTGGTGGACGTCCCCCTGTCACCGTGTGGTGGACGTCCCCCTGTCACCGTGTGGTGGACGTCCCCTGTCACCGTGTGGTGGACGTCCCCTGTCACAGTGTGGTGGACGTCCCCTGTCACGTGTGGTGGACGTCCCCCTGTCACAGTGTGGTGGACGTCCCCTGTCACAGTGTGGTGGACGTCCCCCTGTCACGTGTGGTGGACGTCCCCTGTCACAGTGTGGTGGACGTCCCCCTGTCACAGTGTGGTGGACGTCCCCCTGTCACAGTGTGGTGGACGTCCCCTGTCACCGTGTGGTGGACGTCCCCCTGTCACAGTGTGGTGGACGTCCCCCTGTCACAGTGTGGTGGACGTCCCCCTGTCACCGTGTGGTGGACGTCCCCCTGTCACCGTGTGGTGGACGTCCCCCTGTCACAGTGTGGTGGACGTCCCCCTGTCACAGTGTGGTGGACGTCCCCCTGTCACAGTGTGGTGGACGTCCCCCTGTCACAGTGTGGTGGACGTCCCCCTGTCACCGTGTGGTGGACGTCCCCCTGTCACGTGTGGTGGACGTCCCCCTGTCACAGTGTGGTGGACGTCCCCCTGTCACCGTGTGGTGGACGTCCCCCTGTCACCGTGTGGTGGACGTCCCCTGTCACCGTGTGGTGGACGTCCCCCTGTCACCGTGTGGTGGACGTCCCCTGTCACAGTGTGGTGGACGTCCCCCTGTCCGTGTGGTGGACGTCCCCCTGTCACCGTGTGGTGGACGTCCCCTGTCACAGTGTGGTGGACGTCCCCCTGTCACCGTGTGGTGGACGTCCCCCTGTCACCGTGTGGTGGACGTCCCCCTGTCACAGTGTGGTGGACGTCCCCCTGTCACCGTGTGGTGGACGTCCCCCTGTCACCGTGTGGTGGACGTCCCCCTGTCACCGTGTGGTGGACGTCCCCCTGTCACAGTGTGGTGGACGTCCCCCTGTCACAGTGTGGTGGACGTCCCCCTGTCACAGTGTGGTGGACGTCCCCTGTCACCGTGTGGTGGACGTCCCCCTGTCACCGTGTGGTGGACGTCCCCCTGTCACGTGTGGTGGACGTCCCCCTGTCACCGTGTGGTGGACGTCCCCCTGTCACCGTGTGGTGGACGTCCCCCTGTCACCGTGTGGTGGACGTCCCCCTGTCACCGTGTGGTGGACGTGTCACAGTGGTGGACGTCCCTGTATGGACGTCCCCCTGTCACCGTGTGGTGGACGTCCCCCTGTCACCGTGTGGTGGACGTCCCCCTGTCACAGTGTGTGGACGTCCCCGTGTGGTGGACGTCCCCCTGTCACCGTGTGGTGGACGTCCCCCTGTCACAGTGTGGTGGACGTCCCCCTGTCACCGTGTGGTGGACGTCCCCCTGTCACAGTGTGGTGGACGTCCCCCTGTCACCGTGTGGTGGACGTCCCCCTGTCACCGGTGTGGTGGACGTCCCCTGTCACAGTGTGGTGGACGTCCCCTGTCCGTTTTGGTGGACTCCCCTCCTGTGGTGGACGTCCCCTGTCACGTGTGGTGGACGTCCCCCTGTCACCGTGTGGTGGACGTCCCCTGTCACCGTGTGGTGGACGTCCCCCTGTCACCGTGTGGTGGACGTCCCCCTGTCACCGTGTGGTGGACGTCCCCCTGTCACCGTGTGGTGGACGTCCCCCTGTCACCGTGTGGTGGACGTCCCCCTGTCACCGTGTGGTGGACGTCCCCCTTGTCACAGTGTGGTGGACGTCCCCCTGTCACAGTGTGGTGGACGTCCCCCTGTCACAGTGTGGTGGACGTCCCCTGTCACAGTGTGGTGGACGTCCCCTGTCACAGTGTGGTGGGTGGACGTCCCCTGTCACAGTGTGGTGGACGTCCCCCTGTCACAGTGTGGTGGACGTCCCCCTGTCACAGTGTGGTGGACGTCCCCCTGTCACAGTGTGGTGGACGTCCCCCTGTCACAGTGTGGTGGACGTCCCCCTGTCACCGTGTGGTGGACGTCCCCCTGTCACAGTGTGGTGGACGTCCCCCTGTCACAGTGTGGTGGACGTCCCCCTGTCACAGTGTGGTGGACGTCCCCCTGTCACAGTGTGGTGGACGTCCCCCTGTCACAGTGTGGTGGACGTCCCCTGTCACCGTGTGGTGGACGTCCCCTGTCACGTGTGGTGGACGTCCCCTGTCACAGTGTGGTGGACGTCCCCCTGTCACAGTGTGGTGGACGTCCCCTGTCACCGTGTGGTGGACGTCCCCCTGTCACAGTGTGGTGGACGTCCCCCTGTCACAGTGTGGTGGACGTCCCCCTGTCACAGTGTGGTGGACGTCCCCCTGTCACAGTGTGGTGGACGTCCCCCTGTCACAGTGTGGTGGACGTCCCCCTGTCACCGTGTGGTGGACGTCCCCTGTCACCGTGTGGTGGACGTCCCCCTGTCACCGTGTGGTGGACGTCCCCCTGTCACGTGTGGTGGACGTCCCCCTGTCACCGTGTGGTGGACGTCCCCCTGTCACCGTGTGGTGGACGTCCCCCTGTCACAGTGTGGTGGACGTCCCCCTGTCACAGTGTGGTGGACGTCCCCTGTCACCGTGTGGTGGACGTCCCCCGTTGTGTCCCCCTGTCACAGTGTGGTGGACGTCCCCCTGTCACGTGTGGTGGACGTCCCCCTGTCACAGTGTGGTGGACGTCCCCCTGTCACAGTGTGGTGGACGTCCCCCTGTCACAGTGTGGTGGACGTCCCCCTGTCACAGTGTGGTGGACGTCCCCCTGTCACCGTGTGGTGGACGTCCCCCTGTCACAGTGTGGTGGACGTCCCCCTGTCACCGTGTGGTGGACGTCCCCCTGTCACAGTGTGGTGGACGTCCCCCTGTCACAGTGTGGTGGACGTCCCCCTGTCACAGTGTGGTGGACGTCCCCCTGTCATGTGTGTGGTGGACGTCCCCCTGTCACAGTGTGGTGGACGTCCCCCTGTCACAGTGTGGTGGACGTCCCCTGTCACAGTGTGGTGGACGTCCCCCTGTCACCAGTGTGGTGGACGTCCCCCTGTCACCGTGTGGTGGACGTCCCCCTGTCACAGTGTGGTGGACGTCCCCCTGTCACCGTGTGGTGGACGTCCCCCTGTCACAGTGTGGTGGACGTCCCCCTGTGCCCCCGTGTGGTGGACGTCCCCCTGTCACCGTGTGGTGGACGTCCCCCTGTCACGTGTGGTGGACGTCCCCTGTCACCGTGTGGTGGACGTCCCCCTGTCACCGTGTGGTGGACGTCCCCCTGTCACAGTGTGGTGGACGTCCCCCTGTCACAGTGTGGTGGACGTCCCCTGTCACAGTGTGGTGGACGTCCCCCTGTCACAGTGTGGTGGACGTCCCCCTGTCACAGTGTGGTGGACGTCCCCCTGTCACAGTGTGGTGGACGTCCCCCTGTCACAGTGTGGTGGACGTCCCCTGTCACCGTGTGGTGGACGTCCCCCTGTCACCGTGTGGTGGACGTCCCCTTGTCACCGTGTGGTGGACGTCCCCCCTGTCACCGTGTGGTGGACGTCCCCCTGTCACCGTGTGGTGGACGTCCCCCTGTCACAGTGTGGTGGACGTCCCCCTGTCACCGTGTGGTGGACGTCCCCCTGTCACAGTGTGGTGGACGTCCCCCTGTCACAGTGTGGTGGACGTCCCCCTGTCACCGTGTGGTGGACGTCCCCCTGTCACAGTGTGGTGGACGTCCCCTGTCACCGTGTGGTGGACGTCCCCTGTCACAGTGTGGTGGACGTCCCCTGTCACCGTGTGGTGGACGTCCCCTGTCACTTACGTGTGGTGGACGTCCCCCTGTCACAGTGTGGTGGACGTCCCCCTGTCACCGTGTGGTGGACGTCCCCCTGTCACAGTGTGGTGGACGTCCCCCTGTCACAGTGTGGTGGACGTCCCCCTGTCACAGTGTGGTGGACGTCCCCTGTCACAGTGTGGTGGACGTCCCCCTGTCACAGTGTGATGGACGTCCCCCTGTCACAGTGTGGTGGACGTCCCCCTGTCACAGTGTGGTGGACGTCCCCCTGTCACAGTGTGGTGGACGTCCCCCTGTCACAGTGTGGTGGACGTCCCCCTGTCACCGTGTGGTGGACGTCCCCCTGTCACCGTGTGGTGGACGTCCCCCTGTCACAGTGTGATGGACGTCCCCCTGTCACCGTGTGGTGGGCGTCCCCCTGTCACCGTGTGGTGGACGTCCCCCTGTCACAGTGTGATGGACGTCCCCCTGTCACCGTGTGGTGGACGTCCCCCTGTCACAGTGTGGTGGACGTCCCCCTGTCACAGTGTGGTGGACGTCCCCCTGTCACAGTGTGGTGGACGTCCCCCTGTTACAGTGTGGTGGACGTCCCCCTGTCACAGTGTGGTGGACGTCCCCCTGTCACCGTGTGGTGGACGTGGACGCTCCCCCGTGACCATGCGGTGGACGTGGACGTGCCACTGACACCGGACGGCGGCCGTGGACGTCCCGCTGTCACCGGGCAGTGGCAGCCGGCATGTCTGACCGGCACCTGAGGCACACTATTGACCCATATCGGCGGCACGCGTGTAAACTGGAGATGCGCGCGCCGGCTGGCGGCTCGCGGCTCGGCGGCTCGCTAACGGTGTCGGCGTTGGCGCGGCCGGCGCCGCTGCCGGCCATCCCATTCATTAGGCGGCCGGCAGACGCCGGCGACACGGCTGCTCACCTGCAAAAACCCACTGCACATAGCTAATGCTGACCCGGTTCCGAGACGCCGGCGCGGCGGCCCTGTGTGCACTGCACTGCACTGTGGAGGTGCATCGGCGCACGCTGCACAGGGGTCTGGCCTTCCGGTGAAAACGGGTCAACCTGTTGGCGTATGCAGGTGCTGGCTGCGGCGGGGCCGCCCTGCTGGTGCCGCAACGGCGTGCTGCGGCGGCCAGTCGCGGTGCGTGTGTCGGCGGGAGCAGGCCCTAGTGCTGGGCAGACGCTGAATCATGCATACATGTGTGCACACATCTGCGATGTGGATGGCGACGTGACGCACGATATGCAGTACACGACGTGATGACGACTGTGGCTGCCGCTGTGATGACAAAACGCGGATGTGATGCAATCGGGATACAGTACCCACGCGCATGCCTGTCGCATAGTGTCTGGCAGCCTTACCTGGCAGCTTTACCTCTTCCTCTGGAGTTGAATGCAGATGTGCAATTGCCATGGAAAAAAACGACGCATATACTCGTGTGGCCAGAATGAGCAAGTTAATGCTGAGCGTCTTCTCTACGTGCACGAGCGAATGTCTTGTATCGCTCTGTTAGACTAGGCAGGTATGCGTACCGAAATTGACAGTGCCTCAAGTTGACGTGTAAACGTTGGGACATCCAATTGAAATACATCAGGGAAATACTTCCCTTTATGCTGGCCCGAAGTGGCTCCGCCCAGGATTGCCATGGTTACATGATTACACACATGCCACACATGTGTGTATTTGTCTTATTGTCGGTAATTATTGCCTGGTTGCAAGGGAAGTCGGAGGCCATGTGAGTCCTTCGAGCAACAGAAAAAAAGACGAACTTCAGTTGCCAGGGTAGTCATGGCGCTTCTGAGAGGGCTGTAAAGCTGTCAAAACACACCAACTCCACCTCCCCCACACATACACACCCGCCCCACCTCCCCCACGCATACTCATTCGCCCCACCTCTCACCACACATGCACACTCGCCCTACTTCCTTCCACAGACGCACATACTCACCCGCCTCACCTCCGACACATACCCCTCTCCCATATACACATACACACCCACCTCACTTCGCCCCACATCTTCCCCACCTAGACATATGCACCCATCCACCTCACCACCCCCACACACACCCACCTTCCCCAAACACATACACACACACGCACCCATCCACCTCACCACCCCCACACACACCCACCTTCCCCAAACACATACACACACACGCACCCATCCACCTCACCACCCCCACACACACCCACCTTCCCCAAACACATACACACACACGCACACAACTCCCCGCGCCACACATACACACCCAGAGCAGCACCGTGCACCTGCCACTGCCCTGGTCAGTGGCAGGTGCAAGAGGTATTTAACCCCTATGCCGCACTGTAGACACTGTAAGTAGGGAGGCGCCCAGGCCGCTCAACTTGCTTTTTCGCGCAAGGAGCGGAAAGGTCGCCCGTATTGTTTTTTTAACCGAGAGAAAGCCAGGAAAGCCAGGACATAGTGTAATCACGCATCATTAAGACTAATGACATGTCTTTAAACATGAACCATGACAGAACACTTCGACCATACTCCTTCACTCTCGGGGACTCCTACAAGAATGGATATTCCCTGTCACTGGGAGGCTCCTAGAACTTATGAATAGGTCCAAGTTTAAATCATGTGAATGTATTTAAGGTTGGGAAAGAGGACGCGATGATAGCAATTGTTCCCATCTGCGTTATTGCGGGAGTAGGCCCACTTCTGTAGGGCTGAAGGGGTACCTGCATCTAGAAAAGCAGGAAGCTCGTTCCCGACAGATGGCAGGGAATTGCAGCTGCAGCGGTCATTGACAGTTTTGTGAGGCACTTAATGCATATTTCAAGACTCCACTATAGCTCACAACAGGACGAACTGGTGCACATTTCGCAAGACGCCCACAGCTCATAGCGCTTAGGATAAGGAATGATTTCAAAACTTGCAGTGTGATCTCATATTTGAGAGAGGCCATGGATGACGCAAATGGAAAATTATTTGGTGCTGCTTGACCTATAGGTAAGTTGATCGTGAACCTATCGATTATCGTGAATCACAACCGCGTTTCGGTTGGTACCTAGCTGTAGTTCCGATTGATTTTTAATGGATTATTTTATTTTTATTGTGCACTTCGCAGAAGTCCACAATATGTTTGTTCAAGTTGATGAATTATTTCGTGGTGCCCTTGGAATATCGGTCAATCTAATAAAATGCAGCGCTACCTTTCGCACCTCTTCCACGCTTGATGCCTGTGACCTCAGCCAGCAGTTAAGGTCAAGTCTGGGCCCGGACGCCTGCGGCTCGCCCTGGACGCCGGGCCTCTGCTTCATTTTCAGGTCGTGGGTGGTCAGCGGAGCCTGTCCGGAGGCTGCGATGCTGGCCACCCTCCAAATGTACTATCACTTGGCATGTGTGCCTGCATGTATGTTTATCTGTACGTCATGTGTCCCCGCCCTCTACACCACTTTCCTTGTTTGCCGGCGCCTCCCAATTTTTATCTCTTACTTGCTCGATACCACCGGACGCCACATGAGCCGGTATAACGAAAATGCTTCCTAACGTACCTTATCTCTAGCGGATGGCACCTTACCACCACTAAATATTTTTCTTCGAAGGTCAGGAGGGTGGCCAGCGCGGCGGACCGACCCCCCCGAACCTCCGCCCCGCAGGGGGCTGGCTCGTGGGTAAAATTGGGCGGGAAGGTCAGGAGGGTGGCCAGCGCGGCGGACCGACCGTCGGTGACCTGCGCCGCACGACGGCCTGGCTCGTGGTCAGACGGCCGTTCAGCCGCCAGTTGGGCGGGTCTCAGGGGCGTATTCAGGGCACTGGTTCGAGGCGCATCTCCCCAGCACGGGTAACCCTGGTTGAAAAGGGCAACCAGTCATCGAGAAGGCGTGCCTGTCATTGGATGGGCATGCATGTATATTTTTATAAAACTATCCCGAAATGGGGCAGGGTGAAGCCCGTACCAATAGTTCTGGAATGGTGTGCCACCTCGTTGGAAGAGACACCGCCCACTGGAGTACCGTGCTCTCCAGGAACAAGTGCCTTCGTGTGACCGTCGACAAACAGGTTTATTTTTGTCAGACAGCCATGACGTAACCTGGGTCGTCGCACTCGCGGTGCGAAATCACTTCAAATACCTGGCGGACTAAGTGAGGCCGCCGCCGCCGCCGCCGCACCGCCACCGGACCGGAGAAAGGCCCGCTCCGTCCGCCGGATCGCAAACTATTCAGCAGGCCGCCGTCGGCTTCGCCGCCTTCACCGTTCGCGCCCGGCGGCTTCGGCCGTTCGTGCCATGACGTCATGTGAGCATGGTCGTGGCGGCTGTTGTTGTGCCGCACAAGCATCTTACTCTGAGTTGTGCCACTTAGGGAACCAAGTGCTCACAGCAAGGTCATTGGGCGGGTATGTTCTATTCGGCAAAGCGTTGGGTCATGCTGGGCGGTGGAGGCGAAGATACCATGGGGGAAAAGGCAGCAGGCATCGAACACCTGAGCACAACAATAATAAACCATGTAATTTCGAATGCAACTTATGGAAATTCTACAAGTTCAAACTGCGACTACAAATTTGAACTGCACGCACAATTGAAGACTCCGACACATCTTCAAGGGGGGGTAAGCTTAAAGGCGTGCCGGACCATAGAGGTCACTTGCGCCGTGTTTAAACCGAGTGCATTTTGCAAACAAGTCTGAGGCAAGTGTACATTCACGTTAAGGGCTCTTACGTTATAGAGTATGTGACGTTAAGGTGCTGAAGGCTTGGTGGGGGACATCTCCTGGATATATAGTATTTTTAGTTTTACTTCACTCCTCCATAAGATAGTTTGTAGTTGGGGCGGGGGAGGAGTGACGAGAAAGATGGCTTTGCCAGGGTACCGGCATTAGCCCACTCTTGTCGAAGAGAACCAAGGGATCCCTACCGTGTGGACAATGAGGTAATTGTCAACAACGCCCATCAGGCCGGCTGCCGCGTGCTAGTTGTTAGCAGTGGGGTAGTAGATGCAGGATTGTATGTGCAGGATTGTGCGTGTGAGGTTTCATGCAGGATTGTGTGAGGTTAGTACGGTGTTTTGCAATTCGGCTCATCTACGTCCATTGTGCCTCTGGGTAGCCATTTTACGTTATTAATTGCAAGGCAATTCAGCTCATCTTTGTCTGATGGCATCTCTGGACAAGTTTTACGCTAAGCCAATTTTCCACGAAAATCGGCACATGTACGTCCGATCCCATTCGTGGATGGCTATTTACGTAATTCCTACTAGTGTATGCGCGGCCATGCAATGCGTGTTCGAGTGCAATGCGAATGCAGTGGTTTCCATAGTGGCCGAATTTATATATATATATATATATATATATATATATATATATATATACATGTAAGTATGTATATACTATATATATATATATATATATATATATATATATATATATATATATATATATATATATATACATGGAGACTAGGGATGCCATCAGAACGCTTTACATTCTCTGAATTCTACATTTCTTGACTTAGATTGCCCTCACCTAGGACACTGCCGCTATAGGTATGGAGTATGCAACTACAGCAGGCAAGTGCTCGAGGTAATTTCGTTACAGTTGGTGGCATACTCTCCACAACGTCACAAGGTCGAAACACGTAATTCAATGAATTAGGGCAGCTGGCCATTGTCTCCTTGATGCCGCCACATTTACAATTCGGATAGCCCAAATGCATAAATGTATGTCAGTCTGGACGGACGGCGTTGGTTGACAGGCCGGTGACATTTGCACCGCCTGGGACGCCGCTCTAAGTGTGCCACTGCAGCCGCTGGCCCGTGTCCGTTCTCAGGCCATGTGGCTCACCGGGCCACATTAAGTGCATGTGCACTTAATTCGCCACTCAAGATGACAAGATGACAGTCAGCCAGTGCTTGAATTGGTTCGGTGCGGCCCTATGCGCTCTGGGCCCGCCCTATGGCCGGGTTCACATTCTACATACATGAACGGGCCTGATTTCCCATCTTGTTATGTTTACTATATCTTTCTTGATTTGGAAACGCATGGTGTATGCAAATTAAATATATTGTCCCTCAAGATCGCACTTTTTGTCAATTATAATTAAGACGAACAAATAATTTTCATGTTAGCACCTTATTCAACCTCAGCGACACATCAGATGAATACTGCAACATGTCATAACTTCATGAACATGTCAATGCTATTTTCTGGTGTTTTCAATTTTAATTCATCATTGCCAACATCATGTATATGAAGATGACATATACACAGGTGTGTAAAGTGCACGTTTTGTAATATATGAGTCGACATACTGGCATTAAAATATTTCATTTTTTATTTCACAATGCCCCTGGGAAAGTTGGGTTAGGGTTTGGTAGGCTAAGTGGGGTTGCATTCAGTTGGAAAGCATTATTAGTAGAAAAATCTGTTGCAGAGTTTTGAATATGACTTATGCTGAATTTTGGAATATAAGTTTTGAATAATTTTGAATATGCTGTTTTATTTTTCAGCTCTTAAGGGCCTATTCCAACTGAGACTGTTCTTTCCAGCTGGCATAGACACTCGAGCTCTCGGGCGGGCCCTCTCTTCTCTTCATGACCCTTGTCAGCCCTCAGGGTGGACGTCTTCATGTCATAAGGGCCCTTTCCACACAAGCTGTTAAATGCGTTCACATTTTCCCTCAGATATATTTGTCCCTCAGGAAGGTCGCCTGTATGGCCCCATCGGATTCGTCAGGGCACGGGTGCCCCTTCCACCCTTGGAAACGCCACTGCTTTTTAACAGCCATGATCCCCTCCATGAGCTTAGATGCCCTTTACGTAGCACCGGGAACCATCCGCTTCGGCCGGGATCGTCTCCGTAACTCGGGGTCGTTTTTATCAGCCTGAGGCCTGCTGTCAGCTCTGAGCCTCTCTCCATCAGCGCCGTCCGGTGCCCCCCATCAGTACCTGGAGACGTGTGACTAATTAGTACCTGGAGACGTGTGACTAATTAGTACCTGTAGACGTGTGACTAATTAGTACCCGGAGACGTGTGACTAATTAGTACCTGGAGACCTGCGACTAATCAGTACGTGGAGACGTGTGACTAATTAGTACCCGGAGACGTGTAACTAATCAGTACCCGGAGACGTGTGACTAATTAGTACCCGGACACCTGTGACTAATCAGTACCTGTAGACGTGTGACTAATTAGTACCTGGAGACGTGTGGCTAATTAGTACCTGGAGACCTGTGACTAATCAGTACCTGGAGACGTGTGACTAATTAGTACCCGGAGACGTGTGACTAATTAGTACCCGGAGTCGTGTGCAAGACCTGCGTCAATGCCAGCCAGCACATCCGACGCGGTCTGGGGAGGCGCGTTTGCGGCATTCTTTTAGAAACAAACACGCTTTTAAACTAAAAACTTGAAACGCTCCAATACCTTCCTACCTCATCGACACACCGCCAGGCGGTTGGTGGTAGGATTCGTCCGACACCATGCACCGCCATGGGCGGTTGGTGGTAGGATTCGTCCGACACCATGCACCGCCATGGGCGGTTGGCGGTGGGTTTCGCCAGACGTGCTGCACCGCCACACATCACCCAGTGCGCGGCCGTACCGCCACTCGGCACTAACCCCGCCGCTGCCGCTGTTTATCGCTTAGAAAATATTCAAAACAGTACATAATATGTCGGAAGTAAAGACGAGGGAGGATGCACAGCTGGGCAGACGGGACCGAACGACTGCAACGTAGGTAGTGTTTAAGCACCACCTACTTACCGAACAGTTAACATTAAGGATATGTGGATATGTGCAACGTAAGGGATATAAGGATACGTGGAACGTCCATTGCACAGTTGAGTCAACTCAACAGTGCAATTGATGTCAACAGCAGTGCAGGCATATCAGCGGGTTAGTGGATCAGTGTAGACGGATCCGCTGAGCATGACGAACAATCCACTGTGCACTGAGCTGGTGCCAGCAGCCACGCGGTTTTCTACATCGGTTCTCGGAAATGCCCAGCTCGGTTCACACATTCTCCATCGGTGGTGAGGCCCAGCAGCCTGGCTGAGTGCCCGCCGACACGATCTCGATCCTAATGGGGCGCCCAGGTGGTCCAACTGACCCCCAGTGTTGCCGCTCAACCCGTGGCGCCGACCAGGTGGGAATGGGTCGCCGACCAGGTGGTAATGAGTCACCGACCAGGTGGGAATGGGTCGCCGACCAGGTGGGAATGGGTCGCCGACCAGGTGGGAATGAGTCACCGACCAGGTGGGAATGGGTCGCCGACCAGGTGGTAATGAGTCACCGACCAGGTGGGAATGGGTCGCCGACCAGGTGGGAATGAGTCACCGATCAGGTGGGAATGGGTCGCCGACCAGGTGGGAATGGGTCGCCGATGGTGGTAATGAGTCACCGACCAGGTGGGAATGGGTCGCCGGTAATGAGTCACCGACCAGGTGGGAATGGGTCGCCGATCAGGTGGGAATGGGTCGCCGACCAGGTGGTAATGAGTCACCGACCAGGTGGGAATGGGTCGCCGACCAGGTGGTAATGAGTCACCGACCAGGTGGTAATGGGTCGCCGACCAGGTGGGAATGGGTCGCCGACCAGGTGGGAATGGGTCGCCGTGTTTCCAGCAGCTGGTACATTTCCAACAAACCCCGTGACATGGCACTGATGTTGTGTAACATCGCATGGGTGGAATTTTAGTACCAAAAGTGGTGCTTGAGCACCACCGAGGAGTCGCCGACACAGCAATCTCTCTTCAATATGCAACACAAAATAATACAGATTTTACTCCAATTAGGAAATAAATGCACAAAATGGATACGTGATGCAAAACATCTAATGTTTACAGATAGGCTTGCTTGTAACATTGCACGATAGCAACTACAATCACGGCTACAATCACTGCCACAGTCACAACTATGGCCATTGTCACGGTCACAGTGATGATGAGTGATCACAGTCACGGTGGTTACTGTCACAGTCACGACAGTGTTCAGAGTCACAGGAATGACCAGAGTCACGGCCAGGGCCGCAAGCAGACATGCTGTAAGTCGACTGGGCCGGTGTCTGAAGTGCTATAGTTGGGCACTTTATTTATCGAGATCCGAAGAATTTACAACCCATTTTTGCACTGGAGAATGGCTGGAAAATCCCTGCCTTGGTTACGGAAGTCACAATCACAGTCACGGTCACATTTACGATCCCAATCACAATCACGGTCACGGTCACAGTCATGGTGACAGCCAAAGTCAACATCAAAATTGCAGTCACGATCACAGTCACTTTCACAGTCACAGTTACAGTCAAGATGAGGCTAAAGTCACAGCCAATCAAAGTCGCAGTCAGGATCACACTCACGGTCACAGTCATGATGACGGCCATGGCCACGGTTACAATAATAATGACGGCGAAAGCCACAGTCAAGAGTCAAGATAGCAGTCACGATCACAGCCACGGTGACGACCAGTTACTGTCAGAGTTAGAGTCACGGTCACAGTCACGGTCACAACCACGGTCTCAGCTAGAGCCAGGGTCACAGGCAGGGCCAGTCACGGTCACAGTCCCAACCAATGAACACCGTTACGGCCGTAGTGACGGTCCAGTAACGGCGCAGTGGCATTGATAGTCACGGCTGGGATGTCCGCGGTGTCCAATAGCCGCTAGCTGTTATTTTTATTTCACTATTTCTACGGAAGCGCCAACCTTTCAGCACTACAGCGTAAGCACTGCTGATCACAATCTCGTCCTGACCGCCATCTGGCCTCACAGCTGGGTCAGACCCCGCCGCAGACCGGGAGCCACCTGGTGGTCTGGCCTCACAGCTGGGTCAGACCCCGTCACAGACCGGGGACCACCTGGCGGTCTGGCCACCGTCGTCTGGCCTCACAGCTGGGTCAGACCCCGCCACAGACCGGGAGCCACCTGGTGGTCTGGCCAAGCTGGGTCAGACCCCGCCACAGACCGGGAGCCACCTGGTGGTCTGGTCACCGCCGTCTGACCTCACAGCTGGGTCAGACCCCGCCACAGACCGGGAGCCACCTGGTGGTCTGGCCACCGCCGTCTGACCTCACAGCTGGGTCAGACCCCGCCACAGACCGGGGACCACCTGGCTGTCTGGCCACCGCCGTCTGACCTCACAGCTGGGTCAGACCCCGCCACAGACCGGGGACCACCTGGCGGTCTGGCCACCGCCGTCTGACCTCACAGCTGGGTCAGACCCCGCCACAGACCGGGGACCACCTGGCTGTCTGGCCACCGCCGTCTGACCTCACAGCTGGGTCAGACCCCGCCACAGACCGGGGACCACCTGGCGGTCTGGCCACCGCCGTCTGACCTCACAGCTGGGTCAGACCCCGCCACAGACCGGGGACCACCTGGCGGTCTGGCCACCGCCGTCTGACCTCACAGCTGGGTCAGACCCCGCCACAGACCGGGGACCACCTGGCGGTCTGGTCGCCGCCGTCTGACCTCACAGCTGGGTCAGACCCCGCCACAGACCGGGAGCCACCTGGCGGTCTTGCCTCACAGCTGGGTAAGACTTCACTGCAGGCCGGGCCTCACAGCTGGGTTAGACCTGGCCACAGACCGGGAGCCATCTGGCGGTCGGCCGTCCCCGGATACATGACAGACATGGCAGGAGGCCGTGCCCGGTGTGTGGCGACAGCCGGTCGGCAGACAGCGGACCCCAGGACCGCGCCGGGACACTGCCGGGCCAGGGCCGCGCTCAGCTGACCCACAGCCGGCCAGCAGACAGCGGCCCCAGGACCGCGTCGGGACACTGCCGGGCCAGAGCCGCGCTCAGCTGACCCACAGCCGGCCGGCAGACAGCGGACCCCACGACCGCGCCGGGACACTGCCGGGCCAGGGCCGCGCTCAGCTGACCCACAGCCGGCCAGCAGACAGCGGCCCCAGGACCGCGCCGGGACACTGCCGGGCCAGGGCCGCGCTCAGCTGACCCACAGCCGGCCAGCAGACAGCGGCCCCAGGACCGCGCCGGGACACTGCCGGGCCAGAGCCGCGCTCAGCTGACCCACAGCCGGCAGACAGCGGCCCCAGGACCGCGCCGGGACACTGCCGGGCCAGAGCCGCGCTCAGCTGACCCACAGCCGGCAGACAGCGGCCCCAGGACCGCGCCGGGACACTGCCGGGCCAGGGCCGCGCTCAGCTGACCCACAGCCGGCAGACAGCGGCCCCAGGACCGCGCCGGGACACTGCCGGGCCAGGGCCGCGCTCAGCTGACCCACAGCCGGTCGGCAGACAGCGGACCCCAGGACCGCGCCGGGACACTGCCGGGCCAGGGCCGCGCTCAGCTGACCCACAGCCGGTCGGCAGACAGCGGACCCCAGGACCGCGCCGGGACACTGCCGGGCCAGGGCCGCGCTCAGCTGACCCACAGCCGGCCTCCGACACGCACCGTTATCACCCGTTTGCATACGTGCCGATGCCGCGGCGCAGCCTCCACGGACGCTAGTGGGGCGCCTCTGCTGACGGTGCGGGGCGCCTCTGTCAACACTGATTAATGCCTTTGCCGAAACTGTGGACGCCTCTGCTGACGTTGCAAACCTCCTCTGCTGACGTTGTGGAGCGCCTCTGCCGACGTTGTCGAGCGCCCCTGCTGACGTTGTGGAGCGCCTCTGTTGACGTTGTGGAGCGCATCTGCTGACGTTGTAAAGCTCCTCAGCTGACGTTATGGAGCGTCTTTGCTGGCGTTGTGAAGCGCCTCTACTGACGTTATAAAACGCCTCTGCTGACGTTGTGGAACGCCTCTGCTGACGTTATAAAGCGCCTTTGCTGACGTTGTGGAGCGCCTCTGTCGACGCTGTGGGCGCCTCTAATGACGTTGTAGAGCGTCTCTGATGGCATTGTGGGACACATCTACCAACGTTGTGGCTGGCGGCACCTCTGCCGATGCTGTCCGGCGTCTCTGTCGATAATCCCCAGGGAGGACGTCGCTGTGTGATCAGCATCGTCCAACCCGGGGTAAATCGAAGGGTTTCATGTCCTTTGGGACCACAAATTAAGATGCTTTCATAAACTCACGCCAGAAACGCAAAGTTAGGCGGTGCAGTTGAGGAAAATCCATTCACAATCAGGACGAGACGTAGAGTAAGAACAAAACAAACATGCACAAAAGATAAAATCGCCTACACCTATGCAGTACTCACTACCTGCCATTTCTCTATTAATGGACAAACTCATTCCAGAAATATCTCCACAAAGATGTGAGGAGAGTTATAAAAGTGCAGCCTCGTACGTCGTGGTTGTTACACCAACATAAGGCCCAACTGGGGCGCTGAACCTATAGTTTTCTTCCCGAGGAAAAGACGGACCGTGGAACTCCAGAGTTGTAGGCGCAAGACCTGGCATTATATCGGTTGTCGGAAGGAACGATGTTTTTCTTGTCCCTTCGTTCAGACAAATTGCCATCTGCTAAATAGTTGAAGCAAACGTTGAAAAGCTGCGCTAAGCCGACTTATGTGGCATGTGGTGAGTAAGCAGAGAAGCAAAAGCAAATCGTATACTCTATAACAGATGGAAAGCACAGCATTACAAATGAAGGCACTGGCGTAACCAACAGATATACGTAGGACACACACACATGCATACGTTACACTGAACAGTGCACTTGAAGAATGGCCAGCATCTCTGCCTCCGTTTATCTCCCCGGTTCCGCTGTACCTAGCCCGTTAGTGGGGGATGACGGACTCCGCTAGCCACCCGCGACTCGGTGGCGAAGTGGAGGCTCAGGCGTCCAGCACGTGCCGTGGGTGTCCGGGCTCAACCTTGGTTCCGCATGTGATGTGCAGATTGCAAGCTTGGAAAACCCAGAGAGATAGAGAAAAGCCAAGCTGCTTGAAAAACCCAAAGGTATGAAACCAAGTACATTTTAAACGGCAACCGTCCGTTTCTGTTTAATTGGAGTGGCGCAGCCAACCTTCCGAAAAAACCTGATATTCGTGCTATACCAGAGTGAAGCGGAATTGGCTTTGAACTATAAATTGCGTGCTCAAGCTTTGTCTTCCGCATCAATTCGCGAAGTCACTCGATACGCAGTGGATGCTCATCTTCCATCAGCGTCCTCAAGCTCGATTGGGAACTGGTACTTTTTCGTTGGTAAGTAGACATTGCAAAGCGGTAAATATGGGACAGCGCAAGAGGAAGTGTTCGTGGTGTATCGGACGCCACGCGAGATTGACATCGGGGTGTCGTGGGCATTGGAAAACATAATTAGGAGTAAGGTTGGTGTGGTCGTGCCGCAGTCGTGATAAGACTAACCACTTCACTCGTGTGATTCGTTTGAGGGTGGCCATTTATGGAAAATAAGTTTCATGCTATGCATGTGCGATGTGCTATGCATCCAACTGTTCTAGATGGTTTTTGAAAAGGGTGCCTGCAAGTGCCAGGATATCGCATAAGGGGCACAGCTTTGTGGGTAGGGATGCGGAAGCGTGCTGACTTTTTGGCAAAGTCATCAGCTCGTTGGTTCCTCGGGATGCCCATCTGACGGGGACCCAGAGCAGTGTGAGCTGGAGGCAGGCGGTTGGCGGTTGGAAGGAGGTGTGAATGAGCGGTTGGCGTGAACGAAGTCGAAAAAGATGACCAATCTGATACTGATACCAATTCGGAGTAATTTAATTCCAAGTGTGGACAATATTAAACTCGAAATTAACTCATGAAAATTGGCTACTGCTTCATATTTTTCATGAAGCCGCTTTGCAGAATCTACAATTTATATAATGTTCTCAGGGCGGGCAGTCTGGACCTAAATCCACTCAGAAATTGGGACAACATTTTGTTGGTTTCGAGACACCGACTTTTATTCATCCATTGACCATTCTTCCAAACATTTTGGAGGCACAACTTGTAAGAGAGATAGGGCGACTGTCTTTTCTGCGGGGATATACATTTTGGAAGAAAGGGTTTGCCAAGTGGTCTCGGGTCACCAGCGGTGTGCATTACTTTTGAGAGGAACACATTTCATTCATATACGCTAAGGTGTATTGTATAATTCGAAGTTGTCAGAGTTGAAGTCGCAAATGGCAAGAGTGCCGCGAAGATATACAGGTGGTGCGTTGTGAACATTTGGTGCTGGATGAAATGTTAGCGCCGCGAGTGTACTCAGCGGCGGCTGATCTGTGATGTGGTGTTGATTGAGAGTGAGTTGAGCGAATGCGAGGTGTGGGGTGATGTCATTGGAGAGGTGACGAATATTGGTCCAAATTGCGCCGATGGCAATGGGGTGAATCGATTGAAGGAGTTGGAATGTTGATATTTTTCAGCCAGGGGGATAATTTGCCGGCAACGTGTATTCGCGTCGCGGTAGTCTAATTGACGTTGTGCAGTGAGTTTTTGGTCGGCATTTGCGCTCTGCCCGCCGCCGCAGGGCGACGGCGCGTTGACACTTGTCGTTCCAACACGGCACCTACTTACGGCTGGGGGGGACGAGTGTGGGCAATGTGGCATTCTTCCGAAAATAAAATAGCATTGATATGCACCGAAATTAGAGGACGAGATTGAGGGCAGACATCATCGATTTTTCGGTGTAAAACGGCCACTTCACGTTACGAGCGTGTCAGTGAGGCAAAAAGTAATAACCAATAGATTGTACTGAGCTTTCAAGTATTAACCCGTCTTTCCGGTCAGATCCTCACACCCTGTCTCGGGGGGTTGATACAGCTCCCCTCTAATCTCCAAACTAAGCGTCGCACGAAAACGAAAGAGGTGTCATCGGAAAGCGCTCGACGAGTAGGGCCAGAAACCACCCCATAATTTCCCCCCAAAAAGTGACGTCACAAGGGGGTCTCTGTTTTCACGACTGACATCTTATTTTTGGCTCTGGGGAGTTCATTTTAGAGGGAGATTTGACAAACAAAAATTATTTGGAATCAGAAAAGGAACTCGAAATCGACCATGACTATACAATTTTTGTCCACCCCAAAATCAATATGTTAACTTCTTGAAATTTTATAATTTTGAGGTTTCAATTCTCTTAAATTTTTATTTTTCTAATGGGTAGAGCGGACAGCAAAACGTTTTTTGAAGTCAACTTGCTGTCATAAATAAATTCTTACTTTAGCCAGAATATTCGATTTTATTCCTTATGGGCGAATATGCAAAACAAATGTCATCAAAAACAAAAACAAATCAAAAACTCCTCTGGTGCGTTTCGTTCTATCCCTAAAGATAAGCGAACGTTGAAAATTTCATTCAAATATCGTTATCGGTTAAAGCATGACGACTGGTTGAACTTTTCTGGAGGTGACCTAACTTGACCTTGACCCTAGATGACCCAAGATGATCTGACCTCAAAATTTTCATACAGCATGCCAAATTGATGTGGGAAAAGGTACGCCTAATTTCGGTGCGCTACCGCGCGCCGTTCTTTCGCTATCGGCTGAAAACCTTAGGGGGGGGCGCCCATCAACCACCCGAGACGGGGCGGGTTAAATAGATAGGGCAGTAGTCGCTGAAAAGTTAGTCGGATTGGACATGGGCAGGAGAAAATGACAGCCGAGGCAAGAGATACTGATGACAAATGGGGTGTGGGGTGCAGGGTTCGTGCTGTGGGTGGGTGTTTGGTCATTTAACTCGCAGCCACTGGGCTATTTGCACTCTCCGGCGTTTGAACACAGCAGCCGCGTTTCATTTTGCTGCTTTCTATGCTTGCTTTTCTCCTCAACCACCTCGTGTTTCACGTCGACCGAATGTTTCAAGTCGCAACACTCCCGCGGAACAGTGACTGTGGTCTCAAGTAGTGCGCCCCATGTACACGCGAGATATGGTTGGAATTTGTGCTGGACTTATTCGTTTGTTTACCGGTCCTTGCCGAGGCTGGGCAGTTTCCGCCACTCTGACCCAGATACCGGTCATGGGAGCAGTAGAGCGACCGGTGATCCAATGGGGGCCACTTTCTGAGCTCTACCAGGTTCCACTGAGGTCACCTGACGCGCACGGGCGGCTTACCCTGCCATCTGTCGGCTGGCAGATCAGGGGCTGGCGGATCAGGGGCTGGCGGATCAGGGGCTGGCGAATCAGGCCCAACACTGCAGCATCGGGTCGGGCGATTTGGCCAATATATATATATATATATTATATATATATATATATATATATATATATATATATATATATATATGTGTGTGTGTGTGTATGTGTGTATATCTATGGCAGCCGGGAGTTGAGCGGTCCGGGCAGTCTGGGCGGCGGTCGCCATGTGGTGGGCGGTGCAGCGGCGCCGACTGGTGACGCTCTGCTGCTCCAATACGGCCAGAGCCGACCTACTTGTCGCCCGCACCGCACCACCAGCAGCCAGCAGGGGCCAAGTAGGTCTTCCGCCTACACATCCTATATTGCGAAATAGGACCAGCGGACGGGCCAGGCCCCGTGTGGCCTCTATCTCTGCTGGCATGCATGTATGCAGGCGGAATGTGTGAGTGTGCTGCGCAGGCATCCATAAATTATGTGGCGCTTCCTGTGCACACCTAAATGAGCAAAATTGAAGCCGGTATGGGGTAGACGATTGAAGGCAGGGAACCACATTCCGCTAGTCGTAGTTCGAATGGGCAGAGAAAGCAAGGAACATCTTGGGCCGCGGTGATCCAAGAGTGTGGCCCAACATAGAAGTATCTTGAAGTTCGGGATGAAGGATGGGGAGACATGAACAGATAAAGACAAAGACAAAGACAAAGACAAATACATATATTCCAGCCATCCACAATAGACTCGTTGCTATTGCGGGATGCCAGTGGATCACTGTTCGGAACCAAAACATTAATGTGAGCCTATAATACACGACACAGGAGTGGAGACACTTGAAGGGTAAGTGGAGATACTTGAAGCGTCAATGGAGACACTTCAGGGGCCAGTGTAGACACTTGAGGAGTCAGTGGAGACACCTAGAGGGTCACGCATACTGTGTGTCTGCAGGTGTCGCGAATTGCCAAATCGCAGTCGCACGTGGCGGCTCCAGTGCCAGAATAGAAGCAGGGATTCCTTTCACAATCACCCATGGCCTGTAAGTAAGCCCGATCACACCCGCATCAGCTCTCACGTTGCCGGGAAACAAACATTCAGTATTCTTGCTTCACAAACCTACAAGTAACGCATTTTCCAGATATTTACGTTGAAAAGCAGGACGTATTTCCAGCTGATTCCAAGGCCTGCGATTTAACCTAAGATTGCATCTCCTCTTCAGTTTGACCAGTGTCAAATAAAATATCAAGAACTTAATTCCATAAAACTTCAGTTATCGACGTCTCACGTCATCATCGTGAACCGTTTATCTCAGCATTCTATACCAGGTGTGGTAGAATCAGTTCGTTCTGCAAATTTCATGTTCAAGTCTAGTCACGTAAATATTGTTGATGGAGGTATCTTAGCACTTCAAAATATTCCTGGTTATTCCGAGTTAAAAATATTCACATTTGGTTAATAATTTCTCCTGAGCATGTACATCTGACCGGCCGTAACATGCAGCCATGGGTGCAAATGCCAGTCGTTAGTTAGTATTTTGGTTTCGCCGCAACTATTCAGCGTTAGACAGGCAATGCTATATTGCCTACCAATTTAGCGGTGCTACTATAAGATCTGAACTTTTTTTGTGGGGGGGGAGGGGAGGACACTGACCTATGATAGGACAACATGGGCGTATGGTCTATAAGAATCGCACGCAAAGCGTTTTAATATCGACTAGAAACAATTGCTACAGCAGGATATTACAGTTACAGTTCTGCTACAATAGCAGGACTATGATTTGACCAACATCAATCTCCGAAACATATTAAGCAGCACATATTTTCAGATATCGGTTCCACAAATGATGTTAAAGCAAGTCCTGCGAAGATTGACTTCTTTCATCACGGAAGATCAGCCGATGGCTTGGGAATTTATCTGAGGCTACACTGATCAATCGCATGTCTTTCAGTGGAATTGTGTCATTAACATTGAACATCTCGATCAAACCTAGCAGCAGCGCATTTCTTAACCAACGGACTACAAGGAACACGACGTTGGCGAACCGTGCAAATGGCCAGGTCACTGTGACTGGCCAACCCGAACGGCCATCACTGGCTAGCCTGGGTAACAGTCACTGGTGAACCACCGGGCGCTGGCCGAGCGGTCACCGATCGAGCCGTCACTGGCTGATTAATCACTGACCGATCAGCGCTGACAAGACTGCCACTGGCTAAGTGGTCACTGGCTAAGTGGTCACTGGCTAAGTGGTCACTGGCCGAGCCGACACTGGCCGGGCCGACACTGGTCGGGCCGACACTGGTCAGGCCGACACTGACTGACCGGGCCGACACTGGCCGGGCCGACACTGGCCGGGCCGACACTGGTCGGGCCGACACTGGCCGGGCCGACACTGACCGGGCCGACACTGACTGACCGGGCCGACACTGACCGGGCCGACACTGGCCGGGCCGACACTGACCGGGCCGACACTGGCCGGGCCGACACTGGTCAGGCCGACACTGACTGACCGGGCCGACACTGGTCGGGCCGACACTGGTCGGGCCGACACTGGTCGGGCCGACACTGGCCGGGCCGACACTGGTCGGGCCGACACTGGTCGGGCCGACACTGGTCGGGCCGACACTGGTCGGGCCGACACTGGTCAGGCCGACACTGGCCGGGCCGACACTGGCCGGGCCGACACTGGCCGGGCCGACACTGGCCGGGCCGACACTGGTCGGGCCGACACTGGCCGGGCCGACACTGGCCGGGCCGACACTGGTCGGGCCGACACTGGCCGGGCCGACACTGGTCGGGCCGACACTGGCCGGGCCGACACTGGTCGGGCCGACACTGGCCGGGCCGACACTGGTCGGGCCGACACTGGTCGGGCCGACACTGACTGACCGGGCCGACACTGGCCGTCCTGACGCCGGCCGGCGCAGTCCCGGCGCCACTTTCGAGCCTCACCCGCGCAGCTTTCTCTCAAATAAAGAGCCGACTTTGTGAAACTGAGCACATACCGGGCCCAACTGTTTGGGCTGCGAATACTTGTCGAACGCGGTCTGGTGCGCAATCGACACGGAGAGAGCAACACCCAGCTTCAATTACACGTGATAAGCAGGAAAGCACGGACGGCCTATTGCGTGTTCAGTAATCATGACGTTCTTCGTTCGTAAGTGGTCGGAGCGACACTTTTTGGTAACTCCTGGCATGTAAGTGGCAGGAGCGACACTTTGCGTGTGATGTCTGGCACGTAACTCGTTGTAGTTACACTTTTCGTGTGACAACCGGTACGCAGGTGGTCGGAGCGACACTTTTCGGGCGACAACCGGTATGCAGGTGGTCGGAGCGACACATTTCGTGTGACGCCCAGAATGCAGGTGGTCGGAGCGACACTTTTCGTGTGACACCCGGTATGCAAGTCGTCGTAGCGCACCGTGCAGCCCATCTAGCATTGATCTCTCCCTGGTTTCTGCTGCCATTTCTCCACTCGTCTCCTGACACCCGGCTCAGTTTTTAGAGACCACTTCCGTATTCACCTCATGTTCGAACGCTCAGCCCACGCTAATGACTATTACTTTTTACCTCGGTGAAGCGATTCGGTTGGTTAGTTGAAAGGGTTCGCAAAGCGAGTTGACCGTCTTTCACTCAAGAAACCGATGTTTACCCCCCACATACTCTGGACTTACCTCAATACTACTTCACTTTGGGCAGAACGCCACATCCCACCCTCTTCGTACCCCTATGGTCGTAATCACGTGCCGTGGTGAAACGACGAGTGTCAACGCGTCGCCACCCTACGCAGGGACCCCGCATGAGTCAATGTAGATTAATAACATAGTTGAGGAGTTCCGCTGCAATATATATATATATATATATATATATATATATATATATATATATATATATATATATATATAACCAGGATACTTCTATGGAAAGGTTAAAACACACAAACCCGGAAATCTACTCAGGCCCATCATCTCACAGATTGCGCTACCGACGTACAGTCTCGCCAAATCTCTAAACAAGATTCTAAGACCCTACATACAATCTCCATACTCACTGAAGTCGTCAACAGAATTCATTGACCTTCTGAAAACCAAGTCACGCCAGGGACAAATGGCCTCACTCGATGTGAACAACCTGTTCACCAATGTTCCCATCGAGAGAACGATCAAAATCATCACCGAATATGCCTACCACCATCAAGACCTGGCTCCGCCAGACATACCAGAGGACATCATGTGCGCCCTCCTTCGGCTGTGCACCACAAAAGCGCCCTTCGTATGTCCACAAGGACAACTATACTACCAAATAGACGGTGTGGCAATGGGTTCACCACTAGGCCCCCTCCTTGCCGAAGCTTTCATGTCTTCAGTGGAAAATGAAGTGCTGGCCGAAGATCAGGTCAGTCCATTCACCTACTGCAGATACGTCGACGACATCTTGGTCGACATTCGCGACACCAACACACTATACCAGCTGAAACAACGACTGGAGACAATATCCGGACTGAAACTCACCATCGAAGAAGCCGCAGACAACAGGATCAGCTTCCTAGACGTAGCCATCGCAAGGGCGTCGCCACCGGGGGGGCAGGGGGGCAGTCGCCCCCCCCCTGCCGTGAAACAGGGGGGCGCCGCCCCCCCTGAAATTTGAGGAGGCCCCTATCCGCAAATGCACAGCAAAAAAGGTGAGCAAGGATGCCGACGGGACAGAATATCATGCTGTCAATGAGGCCTCAAAACTGACGAGGCCACCAGGAAATATAATCAGGTCTCTGTAAGAGACGTAGAACAAAGATTGGGAGGAGGCCCCCAGGACAAAAAGGAGGCCCCATGACGAAAAGGAGGCCCCCATGACGAAAAGGAGGCCTCAAGACGTAGAACAGAGATTGGGAGGAGGCCCCCAGGACGAAAAGGAGACCCCAGGACAAAAAGGATGCACCCAAGGACGAAAAGGAGGCCCCAAGACGTAGAACAGAGATTGGGAGGAGGCCCCCCAGGACGAAAAGGAGGCCCCCGGGACGAAAAGGAGGCCCCAGGACGAAAAGGAAGGCACCAAGACGTAGAACAGAGATTGGGAGGAGGCCCCAGGACGAAAAGGAGGCCCCCAGGACGAAAAGTAGGCCCCCAGGACGAAAAGGAGGCCCCGGACGAAAAGGAAGCTCCCAGGACGAAAAGGAGGCCCCCAGGACGAAAGACGCAGTCCATGCGCCCCTACACTCCAACAATCAACCAACCAACCCCAGGACGAAAAGGATGCACCAAAGGACGAAAAGGATGCCCCAAAGACGTAGAACAGATATTGGGATGAGGTCCCCAGGACGAAAAGGAGGCCCCTAAGACGTAGAACAGAGATTGTGAGGTGGCCCCTAGGACGAAAAGAAGGCCCCCAGGACGAAAAGGAGGCCACCAGGACGAAAAGGATGCCCCTAAGACGTAGAACAGAGATTGTGAGGTGGCCCCCAGGACGAAAAGGATGCCCCATAACGCAAAGGAAGCCCCCAAGACGTAGAACAGAGATTGGGACGAGGCCCCCAGGACGAAAAGCAGGCCCCCGGGACGAAAAGGAGGCCCCAGGACGAAAAGGAGACCCCCAGGACGAAAAGGAAGCTCCCAGGACGAAAAGGAGGCCCCCAGGACGATGGACGCAGTCCATGCGCCCCTACACTCCAACAATCAACCAACGAACCCCAGGACGAAAAGGATGCACCAAAGGACGAAAAGGATGCCCCAAAGACGTAGAACAGAGATTGGGATGAGGTCCCCAGGACAGGACGAAAAGGAGGCCCCAGGACGATAAGGAGGCCCCTAAGACGTAGAACAGAGATTGTGAGGTGGTCCCCAGGACGAAAAGGAGGCCCCCAGGACGAAAAGGGAGGCCACCAGGACGAAAACGATGCCCCTAAGACGTAGAACAGAGATTGTGAGGTGGCCCCCAGGACGAAAAGGATGCCCCATAGACGCAAAGGATGCCCCCAAGACGTAGAACAGAGATTGGGAGGAGGCCCCCAGGACTAAAAGGAGACCCCAGGACGAAAAGGAGGCCCCTAGAACGGAAAGGATGCACCCAAGGACGAAAAGGACGTAGGATTAGACGTAGAACAGAGAACAGAGATAGGAAGGTAGCCCCCAGGACGAAAAGGAGGCCCCCAGGACGAAAAGGAAGCTCCCGGGACGAAAAGGAGGCCCCCAGGACGAAAGACACCGTCCATGCGCCCCTACACTCCAGCAATCAACCAACCAACCCCAGGACGAAAAGGATGCACCAAAGGACGAAAAGGATGCCCCAAAGACGTAGAACAGAGATTGGGATGAGGTCCCCAGGACGAAAAGGAGGCCCCCAGGACGAAAAGGAGGCCGCCAGGACGAAAAGGATGCCCCCTAAGACGTAGAACAGATATTGTGAGGTGGCCCCCAGGACGAAAAGGAGGCCCCCAGGACGAAAAGGATGCCCCATAACGCAAAGGAAGCCCCCAAGACGTAGAACAGAGATTGGGAGGAGGCCCCCAGGACGAAAAGGAGGCCCCCGGGACGAAAAGGAGGCCCCAGGACGAAAAGGAAGGCACCAAGACATAGAACAGAGATTGGGAGGAGGCCCCCAGGACGAAAGGAGGCCCCCAGGACGAAAAGGAGGCCCCCAGGACGAAAAGGAGGCCCCCAGGACGAAAAGAAGGCTCCCAGGACGAAAAGGAGGCCCCCAGGACGAAAGACGCAGTCCATGAGCCCCTACACTCCAACAATCAACCAACCAACCCCAGGACGAAAAGGATGCACCAAAGGACGAAAAGGGTGCCCCAAAGACGTAGAACAGAGATTGGGATGAGGTCCCCAGGACGAAAAGGAGGCCCCAAAGACGTAGAAAAGAGATTGGGATGAGGTCCCCCAGGACGAAAAGGAGGCCCCTAAGACGTAGAACAGAGATTGTGAGGTGGCCCCCAGGACGAAAAGGAGGCCACCAGGACGAAAAGGAGGCCCCTAAGACGTAGAACAGAGATTGTGAGGTGGCCCCCAGGACGAAAAGGATGCCCCATAACGCAAGGATGCCCCAAGACGTAGAACAGAGATTGGGAGGAGGTCCCCAGGACTAAAAGGAGGCCCCAGGACGAAAAGGAGGCCCCTAGAACGAAAAGGATGCACCCAAGGACGAAAAGGGCGTAGGACTAGACGTAGAACAGAGAACAGAGATAGGAAGGTAGCCCCCAGGACGAAAAGGAGGCCCCAGGACGAAAAGGAGACCCCAGCACGAAAAGGAGGCCCTCAGGACGGAAAGGATGCCACCGAGACGGGCAAGAAGCCACCCAGGTTAGACGAAAAGGCTTCCGATGGGTGGCAGGATATTCTTAAGTTGGAAAATGAGGCCCCCAAGACGGAAGAGGATGCCCCTGCAATATAAAATTAAGACCTGATAGGGGAGACTTCTCCGGACGCAATAGGGGCCCCAAGACGGGTAAGAAGGTTTCCGCAGGAATGAGAGAAGGCCACCGAGACCAGCCAGATGAGGCCCATATTTTGGAAGAGGAGGAACCTGGAAGAGAAGATCTAGGACTAGGACGCAAAAGCACCCTGCTAAGAGGATAATGAGGGTCCAGACACAGATAAGGAGGCCCCCATGACGTGAGAGGAGGCCCCTAATTTGAAAAAGGAGTCACCTAAGAGAGGGTAGGAGTCCCCAGAAATGAAGAGAGTGTCAAAAATGGCACGGAGGCAAGCAGGATTGCAAAAGAGGCTCCAACACCGGAAAGGAGGCCCCAGAATATGAGAGGAGGCCCTAAGACGGAACAGGAATGAAGATATGAGATGAGGTTTCGGAGACGCAAAAGCAGGCCCCAAACGGGTGAGGTTCCACCGAGATAGAAAAGGATGATCCAGAGACGTGGCAGGAGGCACCTAATTCGGAAGAGAACGGCACAAGATTGGAAACGAGACCCCATGATGAACGAGGAGGCCCCTAAAATAGGAGAGAAAGGCCATTGGATAAGAGAGATGGCTCCCAAGCGGAAAAGAAGGCTCGAAGACGGCTAAGAAGGTCCCCGGGAAATAACAAGGCCACTAAGATAGGAAAGGTTGCCAGTAATTTAGCAGAGGCGGCGCCTGGGAGAGAAGAGGAGTCCACCAGGAGATAAGAGACCACCCCTAAGATGGGTAAAGATCGAATCCAGAGCGCAGAGCAGGAGAACGCAGAGCAGGAGGCCCCCAAGACGTGAGAGGAAGCCCCTAATTTGAAAAAGAAGGCCTCTAGAAGAGAAATGAGGCACCTGCCGGACTCGGGAAGGAGTAGGTCTCTAGGACCAAATGAGGTCCCGAAGACCGGAAAGAGTTCCCAGGAAATGAGAGGAGGCCCTTAAGATGGGAGTGATAGCAGGTATGGAAGGAGGTGAGGTTTCCAAAATTGAAGATCCCTCAAGACGGGTAAGGCTTTGCTAGGATAAAGGAGGAGGCACACGAGGCGTGGCAAGAAGCCCCTAATTTGGCAGAAAATGCCCCTCGAAGATGAGAGGAAGCCCCATGCCATGTTAAAGGGGCCCCAGAATGCAAGAGGAGGCCCTCCAAGACGGGAGAGGAGGACCATTGAATATGGAGGAGGGTAGGACACACAAGGAGACATCGAGAACCGGGAAAAAGGCTCTAGGAAATGAGACGACGCAACAGGAGGGTATAATTTGCAAGAAGAACCCCCTAAGAAATAGTAAGAGTCGAGTCTGGGTATTTTAAAATCACGATATGGGCCCCAAAAGATCCGGCCGGGGCCCCCGCAAATTACGCTGAGCCTGGGGTACCAAAAATTCACGCGGGGACCACGAAAATCATGCCAGGGGCACGACAGATCGTACCTTGCCCCAACAGTCTCATTGGGACCAAAACAAATGAAGCCGGAGCAACGAAGAACAATCCGGACATGAATAATCACTCTGGGGGCCCAACAATGACGCCAAAAGCATCCAAAACGCATTGGACCCCAAAAAGTGTCGAGGCCGCTATAGCTCGCGCTAGGGATCCAAGAAAATGACGTCGGGGCCCAAAAGATCACATTGGACCCAAACAAATTCGCGTCGCAGCCCTTGAAAATCACACTGGAGGCCCAGAAGGTCGCGCCGGGGCCCCAAAAGTTGCAGCTGCCCCAAAATCAATTTTAACCGGAATGTCACTCTGGGACGGAAAAAAACTCCTTCAGTGGCCGCAGTGCTATATCAAAGGGGCAAATGCCCCCTCCATCCTGAGAGGGATAAGCTCCCAAGAATCGTGTCGGGGCCTCAAAAAATCGCGCTGGGGCCACCAAAATTCGCGTCGGTCCACCAGAATTCGCGTATGGGTCTCCAAATAAATACGGCGAGTCCCGGAAAACTCGCTCCGAGGCCCGAAATATTGCGACAGGAACCGCCAAAATCGCGTTGGGGCCACAGCTAAATACAACGCATCGCACAAACTCGAACCGGGCCCCCAAATATCGCGCTTGGGACCCACAATTCCCATCGGTAGTCCCGTCGAGGCTCTACAAAATTGCCGTCTAGGGCCACACGTAAGCACAGCGTGACCACAAACACAAACACAAATCAAGTTGGAGCCCTCCAAAATAAGGATGGATTCCAACAACGAAATTCCCAGGTTAAAAAAATGGCTCTGGAGCACCGAACATATTATCAGATGCCTTCACAAATTGCGTACGGCACCGAAAAACAAACCGGATCTCGAACAATCAAGGTGGGATACAAAAACATGGGGCCAAGTGCTCGAGAAATCAGGCCGGGATTCGGACTTTAAAAAAAAATCAGAAAAGTTTCACAAAATCGTATTGAGCCCAGAAAACTGGGGTTGGGTCTCCGGAACCACGCGCCTGGGTGCGATAAGCCACTCTGGGACCTAGAAACATCGTACCGAAGCCCCAAAATTGTACTTGGGCCCCACAAGTGTGCGTCAGAAGCCCAAAATAAACACATCGGGACCCTAAGAGCACAACGGTGGCCGAAAATACAACTGACCCTCCAAAGCGCACAGTCTCACAAAAAGCGACAGGGCCTGAACACAAGCGTTGCAGCCATAAATATACATACCGGGAGGTCTAAAAAATACACCGAAAGCTCTCAAGGCACACAGGGGTCATGATAACGCACAATAGCCTGAAAAGGTGGCTGGGGCCGCAAAAGGCAACATGGTTCCAAAACAAACAAAAAGACCGGCGCTAAATAAACACATCGGGATCTTCGAAAACGCCCTGACACGTCAAAATCCTCGGTGTACAAAAATTCAACAAACCCTAAAACGAGCAGGGGGTTCGAAAATGCTTTAGGCCCCTAACAAAAATGGATTGGAACCATAATACACAATCATAGACCAAGAACGACGCAACGGGTAAAAAAAAACGCCGAGGCTTGGCCTCGGTTCGGTATCCAATCTGGGAGGGTAGCAGCAAAGATATGAAGTGCATCAAAGCTCAGCGGAAACCGCATTTCATAGCTACCAGAAAATGTGGGAAGTAAGAAACTAATGATCGAATTTAATCAATCGACTTTTCGAAGCGAACGCCCAGGCGAATCATTCCATCACGCCAAATACGGTGCAAGTCTATCATGTGGCAGCAATTAGCAAAACGCAGAAGGCCTAGCAGAAACCATAGCATCGCACGAAGTGTGGCGAATGCACCGAATACGAGAAATGGGTGTGCACGTGCACTCACGTTGCCGTCGTGGCGACCGGGTGCTATGAACTGCAATGCCTGAAATTGTAAAATTTTGTATTTTTAAAGTGGTGGGTAATACATTTTACTTTGAAGTTATGGGCCTAATACATCTTCTAAACCCTGCTCGTTTTAGGGCTTTGTTGCGTTTTTTGTGCACCGAGTATTTTTGACGTGTCGGGGCGTTTTCGAAGATCCCAATGTGTTTATTTAGCTCCCGGTCGTTTTGTACGTTTTGGAACCATGTTGCCTTTCGTGGCCCCAGCCTCTTTTCCAGGCCCTTGTGCGTTCTGATGGCCCCTGTGCGCCTTGCGAGCTTGCAGTGTATTTTTCTTAGAGCTCCCGGTATGTTTATTTAGGGCTGCAACGCATGTTTTAAGGCCCTATCGCTTTTTGAGAGACTCTGTGCGCTTTGGAGGGTTAGTTGTACTTTCTGGCAACGTTGTACTCTTAGGGTCCCGCTGTTTATATCTGGGGCTTCTGACGCACATTTGTGGGGCCCCAGCATGATTTCGGGGCTTCGGTGCGATTTTTCTGGGTCCCAGCGCGACTTATCGCGCCCAGGCACGTGGTTCCGGAGACCCAACGCCAGCTTTCTGGGCTCAACGCGATTTTTGTGGATCTTTTCTGTTTTTTTAATTAAAAGTCCGAATCCCAGCCTGATTTTTCGAACCTCTGACGCCATGTATCCCACCTCGATTTTTCGAGATCCGGTATGCTTTTCGGAGTCATACGCAATTTTGAAGGCATCTTGAAAAAAATGTTCGGTGCAACAGAGCCATTTTCCTGACCCTGACATTTATTTGCTGGAATCTCTCCTTTTTTGGAGGGCTCCAGCTTGATTTTGGGACACCGATCCGGGTTTGTGGTATAGGTGTAATTTCAGCAGTGTGAGGTAACTTATCAAGGGATACCAAAAGAAAACCTTAGAACTGAGTGGTGGAGTTAGGGTTGAAATCCGACCAATCAGAAACCATAGTGGTAGATTAGGCCCCTCCACAGGACAATTTAGTTGATGACTAATTATATTATTTCGAAATGTACCCTTTGACAAAATAGCGGTCGAAATCCAAGGACTTTTTAATGGGCTCCTCCCCCCCCTTGCAAATCCGTTTTCCCCCTCCTGCTTGACGCGAATATAGGTACTTCACTGGTCCCTCAATAATTTTCCGAAACATACGCCCATGGGGAAAAGCCAACATTGAGGGGACAAATTACCCCTCATAAGCATGCAATACAACATCCATGCCCCATATGAAATGGGATGAATGATGTTTTTAAATGCATTTTCTTTCAACAAACTTCTTTTCTGTTATTACAGCCTGCATGCGATGCGCCCCTAAACCACAATAACTAACTAACTAACTAACAGCCTGCATGATTAGAGCTTCCCAGCTTCCATACCTTCTTAACGTCCTTTACAAAACGGTTCAGCACAGCGAAAACGATGGGCGTGACGGCGTGGAATTTGAAGGCTTGGAATATGTATGTACTGACATTGTTGCATTGTTGCATTGTCATTTATGCATTGGTGTTCAATGCTTGTTGTTGCCGTGAATTTATTCGCTGAGGATATATTTTAGCTCGTGTGACAGTTGCCTTGCAGCCAGCACCAAATGTTATAAAAATAAACAAATTCTTAAGATGACGCTAAAAAAAACTAATGCAATCCACTTCTCGTTGTCACCTTTACGAAATTGTCGTCCTTGGACTGAGATATGGTCGTTCAAGCTTTGCTTATGACATCAAGCTGATGGGAACAAATAACAGCAGTGATGAATCTAGCTATATTCAGTTAGACTTGGAGGACTTAAAAGTGGGTTGATCAATGGCAGATATCTGTAAGATATGCTTAGCACCAGCCCCGCCAGCTCGCTGCAATCTAGAGGACAGCGGGAAGATTCGAGAAAGCATTGAGACGATGGTTTGTTTTGGCACTTATGCATTTATCGAAATATTACTTATTTATACCCTGGTATCGCCCAGTTTTCAGCCAAAATGATTAGTGCTATTGCGTTTCGAGTAAATGATGCACCATGCCAAGAACAAACAAAAACCAATATGAAATCATATTCCCCATCCTCGAACCATAGTATAAGAGCCTAAAAACAATATGAGACCCTAACACAATGGAGGCCCCCTTTCGGGTAACAGGAGGCCCCCTTTCGACCTTGCCCCCCCTGGAAGAATTTCGTGGCGACGCCACTGAGCCATCGACGCTACGGACAGCACCTTCATCACCAGCGTCCATCACAAACCGACGGACTCAGGAAAATGCCTGAATGGGACCAGTGACTGCCCTGATCGGTACAGGACAGTGTTATAAAATCCTGCATACACCGTGCACTTAGACACAGCTCCACGTGGCATAATATGCATCACGAACTAAAACAAGTAAAACAAACCCTGGCAAATAACAACTATCCGATATCACGCAAACACCAGCTAATATCGACTGCCATCACAAAACACCTCGGCACAAAACAAACCAGCAACAAATGACGGTGACACCCACCACTTGTACTACAGAAACACAATGACACCAGGATACAAACAAGATAAAACGGCACTCAAAAACATTATTCAGAGAAACCGCAAAACCACAAAACCAGCAGATAAAATCAAACCGAGCATATGTTACAACAGCCCAACTGCAGCATCACCTACTGATGAAAAACAATACCGCACATCATCCATCACCACTCAAACAAACAAATCTGATTGATATACCACTACAATTGCACCTTAGGAGACTGCACACTCCTACCTCACAGTGGATACATCGGGAAAACAACCACTACACTCAGTCGAAGACTCACAATGCACCTACAAAACGGCGGGCCACTCTCTCATACACACGAACACCACAACACAGCGTTGACAAGGAAATTACTAGTAGGAAACACTAAAACACTCGCAACCACCCACACAGGGGTCAAAAATATGCAGAACCTTCTCCAAAGTAACAACATCAGTATCCGATATTTCTCCATTTCAAATATGTTGCCCAAAAGGCCAATAAGCAACCCGAACTCTTTTGCATCGGTTCACACGACCGAATTCCAGGACCAAAAGTTGTCCATTTCAACAATTTACCACACAAAAAACGATGCCCGTTAAAAATTTGCACTCGGAAAATATCACCGAATTTTCGCAATGCCATATGTCAGCGGGTCATTGCGAGGACTACCCATTCGCCGTGGATTTCCTTTCGATATGTCCAAGCATATATGATACATTCATGATCTTCGGGAAAATTGGCATTGCTGTGGTGCTTGCTGCTTACAACTGAAAACAACAGGAGGCTTGATCGTAACGACTTCTAAAACCGCATTCAGAACACACTTTAAAAACAGGGAAATGTTACTTTCACTTGTTACTTTCAGTGAAATAAAACAATGCTCTTTGAAGAATGGTGTTTTTTTAAAATATATATTTCCCATCTCACAGCTAGGTCAAACAAACAAACTTACAGAAGCGTGCAGGTAACCAATCGCAGTTTGAGACAGTGACACAGGCAGGGGGGCGGTTCAAAGGGTCAGTTGACCCCCTCCCTAGAAATTTTGGAAGGGTCCGCACTCAAAGGGGGGCCCGGTTTCAGCCAAGTGGGGCCCGGTCTGGATCAAGTGTGGGCCCGTTCTGAGCCAGTAGGGGTCCGGTCTGAGCCATATGGGGCCCTATCTGAGCCGGAAGGGAGCCTTGTCTGAGACAGCATTGTGGGAGTTGATTGTTTCTAATGAGTTAGGTACCCATGTGCAGACATACAACAGGGGAATGGGTATAAAACTGTGCATCATGTTCTATGTCAGGGGCCCCCACCCAGCTATTTTGTTGTTGGATTTTGCTCTCCATGCATCTATAGTTTCCGAATTTAGGAGTTCTTCTCACCTCACATGCCACTGGCATTGTCTGACATGTTATCAGCTGAAGAACTGGGAGGACATTGGGGAGGCCATGCCCCCCCCTCAAAATAATACAAATCGACGCCCCTGCCTCGTCCCCCCCGAATCATTTTCATAAATCAAAACACCCCTGGATGGCTTCATGTAAAAAACAATATCAGTAAGAACCGTGGTAACTAGCTTAACAAACGCAAACCCCAAATGCACCCAAATATCGCACCCGACACACTATAAACGGAAACAAAACGGAACGGCGCCTAGCAGAAATAGATATACCCTTGGCGAAGTGACCTGGCATTTGCAAGTATGTACGTCACCATCGCCATTCGAACAAGGTTAAAGATTAAAAGGGCATTAGAAACCGCAAATAAGTTGAAAAATGCATTTGATCCGACTCTGAATGCGATGCTCTTTCACGTCAGAGGCCTTAATTTATCGAACGGATCGCCATAAGCGTGTTAAAAGAGCCATAGTTAGAAAATAGGCGCTGCCAAGCCAGTACCTCCAGATCTCGTATTTTTTTTGGAAATTCGCATAACTGTGAGCCTTGCATTCATTTCATGAAATTGTACGAAGGTCGATTCTTAAATAGTGGAGAAGAGTCGCCCTATAAGAAAAAATCGCTCATGTCTTTTTTTTTTGCAAAAGTAAAAAAAAACAATTGTTTTACTTATGATTTATTTTTTTCAACAACCAGCAAAAAACATTCTAACATCGATTATCTTTAGTTTCTGAGTCTCCCTTTTGGAGAACACTTCTCCACGGTGGATAACTCACTTTGTGCATGCGAGTAGTGATGGGACTGGTTGAGCTGCCACTTTTGCTAACACGTAATCCGAATGGAACTGATGCGTTATAAAAAGCTTTATGACGGACAAATAAGGACTGAGGCGTTGCCAGTTCTACTTTGAAGTTGTCTCGTATCAGCTATGCTCTCGCGTATTGAATTCTCCATTTTCGTGGGCTTCCTCCATATCTTCTCCAAAGTGGACTTTGTGACTTTGTGGGTTTTTTTACCCCTGCACCCACAATAAACGACGTCTTATTGCCTTAGAGGCAATATACATCAGACACATCGATGAAGCTATCAACAAACAAATCAACGCGCGTGGAACACTCAAACTCTACGAGGGGCAGCCCCACCCGCATCACAGTGACGTGTCTTGCAGTGTAATACCGGAAATGTAAATTTCCAGTACTTTCAGCGCCCACTCACATAACGCACGCGAATTGTTACCCAAAACATAAATATCAAGTTTGTATATTTCATCAATGTGACTTTCCCAACATACCGTCTTGAAACTGTTTTAGGTTAAGACGAAACGTCGATAAAATACAGTGATGACCTATGTGTTAATTTGAATCTTGACCATCATGCACTACGGCGAAATACTACACAAACATAACGAAGAGACAAGGAAAATAATACGATCAATTGAATCTACAAACAAGAAGATCACCAACGCTGAACTCGCGGTCGTATTCAATGAAACATGCATATCAAATAATCTGTTTCCAAACTACTCATATATATATAAATATATATATATATATATATATATATATATATATATATATATATATATATATATATACATGGGTGTAACCACTGAGGGGCTCGGGGACATGTCCCCCAAATTCCTGAAAAGTGGCGATTTGTACCCGTCAATTTTTTCCGTGTCCCCTCAAGCCTCAGCTACCTGAGTATCATCGCCGCAAATGTATACTTAATCATTTATAAGGTGAAAATATATATGCAAGATAATCATCGAAAATACTAAAAACCAATCTGGCCAATAAACGGGCTGCACAGGCTATCTGTCCTCACAAAATCTCCGAATGATAAATCAGCAAACGTTGGAAATTTCTGCTTCCAGGCCATTGTTGAATAACATGAACCTCGACCATCTTCTGTTTCCGCTTGGGTGGAAAATTGTGCTCTGCTAGGCAACAAATTTGCATTATCGGAAGACTTTATACGTCTTAGGCTGCATTCCCCTGCTCATATATTTATATATCTTGAACAAATGCGACTCTGGGTATCTTCAAGACCATTGAAGGAAGTCATGGGCAGCTTTAAGCACGTACGTCAATTTAACGTCTTATTCGTATTCGTATTCAGCGACGAGTTCGCCAGAGGCGTATTTGTATTGGCATCGGCCAAGGCCTATCGAGTCATCGGCATCGAGTCATCGAGGGCATCGGCATTCAGCGACGGGTTTATGATCGTTCGAATCAATTACCACAAATGCTTCTGCTTGTACTGAACACGCTGGAAGGCACTACATAGGTCTCACATTACCACTTTAACGCTCAAGGTTCAACGCAAACCGGTTTCTTCGGTCGCCTCACTTTTTTGTTTTCGCCCAAACCTGCCCAAATCTGGTATCAAGCAATAGCCTATGGTGAACCATCGTGCAACATTTCAATTCGGTACATGTCAAGGTCAAACTTCTACATCAAAGGTTAGCTTGATTTATTAGATGGCGATGTTGAAGCGATGTCGACCGAACACGAGGCTCGGCTGCTATCGCTTCAATTTCCATCAACTGGGCGTCATTCGACGTAGTATCAGAAAGCTAAGCAATCGAATTATTTTCAAGGACAAAGACCAAACTGATCCTTCGGTCGCTTTTTTTTCTTCAAACCTATTCAAATCTGTTATCAAGCAATAACCAGTGGTGAACACTCGAGTACCATTTCATACCCGGACATGTCCAGGTCAAAGGTTTGATGAAGTATTTTCGATTTCCTGGCGTTTCGTCGCTATGGCTTCAATTTGCAGATAATGGATGTCATTCGTGTTGTGTCATTCGTGTTGTCTTGTTTTGCAGCATCAGAAAGTTGATATTTCGAAATAATCTCGACGGCTCAGAATTCGAGCTGATTTCTTCAGTCGCCTCACATTTTTTTTGTGGTTTTCGCCCAAGCCTACCAAGATCCACTATCAAGCGACAGCTCATGGTGAACCCTGGAATAACATTTTTAAACCAGGTTATGTCAAGGTCAAACCTCAAGACCGAAGGCTAGTTTGATTTTTTTTGCAGTCCTCGTGATTCGTCGCTATGGGTTAAATTTGCACCAAGTGGGTGTCATTCGACGTGGCTTGTGCCGTCTTATAATGTTACCAAATAGAACTAGTTTCTAAGGTCAAAGGTCAAACGGATTTCTTTGGTCGCCTCGCATTTTTACTTCCCCCTAACCTACCCACATCTAGTATCAAGCAATAGCCCGTGATGCACCTCGAGGAACATTTCAAACCGGGACATATTAATGTCAAGCCACAAGACCGAAGGTTAGCTTAAATTGTTCGAAGTCCTCGCGCTTCGTCGCCATGTCTTCAATTTCCATCAAGTGATTGGGCGTCAGACGCAATGTTAATGCGAACATCGGGGATCTCCAGTAAATAAAAAAAAAACAGGTATGTTGCTGGTGCCATTCAAGAACTCTGAAATACGCGCCCGTGACAAGCGCGCCCGGATGCTCCCTAGTGTGTGCTGGAAGAATATAGCTACAATCTATGAGACTCTGTCTCCATAAAATATGGTGCGAAGTGCATTTATGCAATTTAGCTTGCCTTCAGACCTCAATTTCACTGCCACTTACAGCGTTATATTGCGCATAATGTTACTTTACGTTTTGTCTTCTGGAACTATTTTCCACCACAAACGGCGGGCCGCCGACGGCGCCGCCTGCGGCCGGCGGCCCGTCCCCGACCGCTCGCCATTCATAATATGGCGGGGCGCGGAACCATTCCCTGAATGTTCATGGGCCCCAACGCCAACGTTACAGGCAGATTTTCATATTTGAACGATAGGCGATGTGCCTTGCCTGAGTTCCGCCAGCATTGGAGTTGAGGCCGACAGGTTTTCTCGATATTGTTTAAGAACATAACGCGTATGGGCGTTGAATGGAAAGAATGCATCTACAACCGTGAATTTCTGCTACACCATTTTGTCGTGGCAGAGCCGATGTGTTAGTATTGTTGAAGGGTGTAACTTTACTTTTTGTCGTGCCCCCGCCCGGCGGCCCTACGGATCCTCTGGGCAGCAACCGTCGGCGCTAGACGTGCATCAAGCCATGCCAGAACCCCAATAATGCCGGAAAGCTGCATGTCAAAAGGTAAAAAATGACAAGGGTTAGATATCTATAAAAGTAGTCGAGTATGGCATCAGATGGCAGCTGATTTCATGCCGGTTTATTTGGGACCATTCGAAAATATTTCTCGCATGTAGAATATCTGATATACAATTTAAAATAATACAATGTGACAATTCGAGACAGAAATCCTGGAATTTAGTGCAAAAATGGCATGGCTAGATATCTATAAAAGTAGTCAAGTATGGCATCAGAAGGCAACTGATTTTATATCTGTATATTTGAGACCATTGGAAATAATTTCGCTAATGTAGAACATCTGATATACAATTTAAAGGAATTAAATGTGATAATTCGAGACACAAATCCTGTAATTGAGGTCCAAAACTGACAGGGTTAGATATGTATAAAAATAGTCAAGTATAGCATCAGAAGGCAGCTGATTTTATGCCAGTTTATCTGAGACCATTGGAAATTAATTCAGGAATGTAAACATATGATATATAATTTAAAGGAATGCAATGTGATAATCTGGGAGACAAATTCTGGAACTGAGTGCAAATATGACAGGGTTTAAACCTTCGTGGAAGTTGTTCAAGATATGTAACCACGTTTTAATACAAGATTGTTGGGTGGCCAGTGCTCCTATTTTCACTTTAAGGGCACGAGTGACAGGGCTAAATGATTTGATAATAAAAGGACTACACATCATCAGGAGCTTGTATCAATCTTGTTCAACTTTGGCCATTGGAAATTGCAAACAACTCCTCTAGAAACTAGAATATAGCATTAATCCTAGCAAGCCCGCTCTGGTGGTGTTCGTTCACAAACCCACCACCAGAGCAGCGCCACCAGTATTATGTCTGCTCATGACGTCTAACGTGGAGTCATTCGACGTGCCGTGCTGGTACTCTAGCAAACTGTTTAGAATCACATTAATTTTGCCACTAAGTCAAAGATCGAACTCATTTCTACGGTCGTCCACTTTTCTTCGTTGTCTCCCAAAACTACCCACGCTTGGTATGAAGAATTGGCTCCTTGGGCACAGCCTTCAAGTAACCTAATTCAACCCGGGACATGTCAGATCAAGCCTCATGGTCAAAGGTTGGCTTAATTTTCAGAATCCTCACGTTTCGTGGTTTTTTGGCTTCAATTTACGGTATGTGGTTGTCATTCGACGTCAATAGCTTGCCGTACGGTATCAGAATGTTGAGATATCGAAATAATTTTAAAAAGTTGCAAAAAGGTCCGGCGTGTGTACAATGATTGAGTGTAACAGAAATAAGAGAGTCAAACCTATTTTGGTTTGCAGCCGTTGTGATAGCAAGCACTTGTATCCTATAGGACTTAGGTCTCCCTAAGAAATTCGCCATAAACCAGCTCGGACGATGCTCTCATCGCTGGTTTTAATTTACACCTGCCACTTTGCTGTTTCGGACATATAAAATATAAAACTTTTCAAATTGTTCGCTTTCCTGTTAATGGCTCAACGGAAGTTGTCAAATTTACCAAGAGAAGCCACGTGAATGCGCACAATTTATAGCTAGGCGGAATTCATAACCGCGGTAGAGCAATGTTGTAATCAGGGTTGATCCAGGAATTGTCATGGGGGCACCTGTCTGGAGGGGGCGCCATTTCTTTGGTGCGGCGCCACTGCGAAAGCACCTGGGAAGCCTCTGGCTGTAAAATTCGAGAGGGTGGTTGCACTCGGCCCTTCCTGAAGGGACAAGTGCCCCCATGACAATTCCTGGATCTACCCCTGATTACAGCATTGCTCTCTTGCGGTTATGACCTCGAAGCTAGCTCGGCACAGTGTCATTCTCGTGTGGCTTCCTTGCAAATTTAACAAGCTTCCGTTGAATCATTAAGAGAAGGGAACAAGTTAAATTTAAAAAAATATTTTATATGTCCGAAACATGCTACATTTCATAGGGGCGCATCCGGCTGAAAAATTCGAGCGGGTACACTGGGTACCTCTTCAGAGGGACGCCACCTTCCACGTAGGGGGCACATGCCTTCAGTGCCACACCCTTTATCCACCCTGGTTGTCATTGCAATAGAATTATTGTCCTCGTAAAACAGAAAAGCATGGGAAAGGTAATTGTATGTCGGATATTTGCTACCATAAGACCATCGTCCAATACTTATGTTTTTCTTGCTGCAAGAGGAGCAACGTTTAACATACTTACAGCATTGCTCTATGGTGATGTAAATCCCGGGTTCAGCACATCGACATAAAGCTAGATATATACATAGGCAGTGATAAGTAGTGAAACTTGCCAATTTTGGCGGAACTTTAGTCCCTAAAAATATCATTTTAACAATGGTGAATGTGAAAAATTGAAATACATGGAACATTGAATTAAAGTGGCTCAAAATGACATTGAAAAAGAACTGGCTGAAATCCATGGATTTTTTTCGGGGGTGGGGTGGGGGGAGGGAGTCGGACTAGGCCCCTCTATCCTGTTCGAAGAAACTTACCGGGTCCCTGGTTTGTCCTCCAAATTTCAGATGCGTGGTTCCACCCATGTATATATATATATATATATATATATATATGCACGGATATAGATATAATTCACCTTGCTTAATTTCAGTGATTCGGCCCTCAATTAGTTGTACCACTCCTATATTGGCGTTGATTTAGTGCCTGGGAGGTGGGAGATGCTCTATCTCCTCATTTTCCCCTCAATGATTACACTTCATTCATGGGACCCAAATTATCCCAATTGATGGTCTTCCCGTGCCTCAATGTATTTTCCCCTGAATGATTTTTTTTGACATTGGCACCCCAGGGCGACATAATAGCATCCAAGGGTTCATTTGCTACAAAAGTTCATAACGTCCAAAACAAACAACGTCCAAGGGTAATAACGTAAAAAAGCGAAACAAAGTCCAAAATGCCTTGGATAGGGTGCGTTCACAACGTCCACCGATTACAACCTTCAAAACTGGCATCAGAGGGAGCGTTAATAACGTCCAAAGTTCATATATGATCAATGATCATAAAGTCAAAAAATAGTTGTCCGCTAGAGGAACCGGTAAAACCACTGGGAGTGAAATATAAACAATTCGCTAAAAATCCGCACAAACTCTTATAATCGCGATATCAGACCGTACGATATCTAGGCGCGAGAAGCCGATGCCGACACCATCTTAGCCGCTCCAACGCCATTTTGGAAACAGCTCCGACTCCATTGTGAGACCTCACCCCACCGAAACCAGGCACTGACCGAGGATCGCCCAGCCAGCCTGCCAACAGCCCGTCTACTTCTACTCTGGCGGCATTCAGCTACTTGATACTTCACTCCTGTTCTACCACAAGCTGCAACTTCAGGTTGGTCCGGGAGTGCCGCCACCCTTCCGCTCGGGATGCCCTCCACCACCCCACCACGTGGCTCCTCTAGTACTTCAATACGATCTTTACTCCGCTCTACTTAGTGCTCTCTTCAAGCTCCGACTATGTTACTACGTTGCGTTTTCTTGAATTATTCTGCTCCGCATTTATGCACTATAGGGAGTGCACTTATGCACCCTTCATGTAGGGCTATTTATGTGTAGTCGTGTTTACCTATCCTATTCACCAACAAACCCCACGTCCAACACCAACGCACTAACTCACAACATGGACACTGACACCGAGACCGACACTCCAACCGATGATGAATTCCTCTACCGCTGAGATGATGGAAGCTCATGGGCTCCCTTGACCCCTGAACGGTGGAGGAGAATCACCGATTTACATAAAACGCCCATCCACACACGACAAAGTAGGTCTCGGGAGCTCCTGATCCAGGCCCACGACGACGAAGACGCTAACATCTTACCCACCATCGAACTGATAAAGCATACCAATCACCATCACGCTAGCCACCCATCTGACTACCTCACAAGGTACAATCCACGCAGAGAGTTGGCCTGGAATGTGGAGGAGGACCTGGCTCTCAAGTTTTGGAGCCGGTCTCCTCGTCTACGGAGGCCGCCCACTACACGAACCGGACACACATACTCATGCTGACGATACAAAGCACGACAACTGCCCACACGCTAAAGCCGG
>JAOTOM010000780.1:0-44122 GCA_034440615.1 Ashinkailepas kermadecensis
CCGTGACCCGACGGCGACCCGGTACGGTGACCCGGCCTCGCCTCGTGCTCACCTCGGCCGTCTCTGACCGGGGCGAGAACGCGGCGAGTCCGGGCGTCGGCCGGCGAGCCGGGGCGAGCTCTTCCCCTTCCCATCGCCCTGTCGCAACGGCGTGGGCAGGTCGGCCTGCCGGCCGCCAGTCACGTCTGCACGGCCGCCAGCCGGGGCGGCCTCGGTCGCATTCCGCACCCCTCACCCGCTCCGGCTGGCATTTCCTGGCTGCAGTTTGTTTCACAAGAAGACCCCGCGGATGGACAGGCAGAGCAGGGCGCTCCGAAAACTCGCAGCCGCCAGCCACGTGCGCTGTGGCCACGTCGGCGCCCACCTGTGGCCTGGCTGGTCCACATAGGTGCCTTCGTGTCGCCAGATAGCACGACAGCCGCGATCCGCGCTACAACCTTCAGTTCAGACGTTCTCGTTCCTCTACAGCACGCGTATCTATTGTCTTCTCGCCGGCTGGTTGTTGAAATGAGAAAGCTGGTGCGGAGGCAGGCGATATGGCAATGCACCCGGCGTAGCCCGTTCTGACTTGCAATATGCATGACTGGGCGACTGCTGTGATGTATGGCGAATCAAAATGACTGCGGAAGTGTTGTTTTCAATGTGAACCATCAGCAGCCGGCTGGCAGCTACTAATCGGCCAGATTGGCGTCCGCTGATCATGTCGCAATTGGCCCCGCACGTTAAATGTTTGCACCATCTTCCACCTGCAAGAGCTAGCTGATTTAAACGGCTAATCATTTGCAATGCAACTGATAATCTAGACGTCACGAAACCCGGCAAAATTGGTGATTAATAACCGTGGCAGCATTGAATAGCGCCAGAACAAAATCGTTCACGGCGGTCATTGGAATCACAATACGGGGTGCCGAAAACATTGCACAACTGGTCACCAGCCTGTTCGATAGCAACACAGAAACCTTGCCACCAAATATTTTGGAGACGAATTACTTCGTGCACGTTAAGCGCATCTCAAGTCATAATAAATAGTAGTTGATGGTATTGTTTCTGGCGTGATCAGCAAATGGCTACCTACGAAAGACTGTTGTCACCACAAAAGGACAACACGGTCTGCCAACTTCTAGTACACGGTGAGACAGCGTTGTACGACAATGGTCATCTCGGAGCTATGCCAATCATTATTATGCGTGTATAAATTACCACGTGTGGTTACCACACATACCGTTAATGCTCAGGCATGTCCAGAGCAGAGCAGTAAAAATCTGTGAGGGTTTCATCACAGGTTTCCTGGAGACGTTTAGGCCGACTAGCGCGCGTGCAATCGCTAGATAGTGCATTTAGAACATTTCTTGGTAGAGAAACCGATTCCTGCAATCATGGTTTCACACCCCCAGTTCTCATGTCCTAGAATCGCACTTCGATGGGCAATCGGTCGGTCAGAAATAAATGCATGTCATGCATAGCTTATAATGTATGCTTATATGCATGATTTCAGAATATATGTACACGGTCAGTGGAGACATAGTTCAGTGTCTGCAGCCTATACAAACATTTTTTTACAAGCATTCCTCAGGATTTGGACCATTTCCCTTGGTATGCGACGCCATAAGTGTATAAAAAAGTGCAAACACAAAACACACATCTACTACGCGGTATTGTCGTCATATAAAATGGACATAGTGAATACCTATATGGTGACTAAAGTAGCGCATATCGGGAATTGGAAGACAGGTAACGTTTGCATCCCTTAGCATACACACAGGATGTGAACGTGATCACCCATGACATGCTGGCTTTAGGTCAGTTTGCGGGGGGACGAGTGGTCTAGGGGTAAGATGCTCGTCTCACAATCGAAAGATTGTGGGTTCGAGTCTCACCTGTCGCTACTCTTCGCCCGCGACCAATCGGCGTGAGAGATCGGCGACGCTATATGACTCAACGGTCGACGTGTCGTAAAACCAATAACCAACCTCGGTCAGTTTGCGTTGGATTGTATTGGATTGAAAAGGTTCAGTCAAAACGGTTCACAGAAAGTCGCATCGCGTTGGATTTGAGTAGATGAGGTAGATTTATTAACCCGATAAGATCGGGTTAATAATAGGACATGGTTTGTTAGTAGCACTATCATGGTTGGTGTTGAGCTGGTACATCGTCATGTTGGCGAATGGGTTGTTCTTCTTCCAGCTCAGTATTTGTTTAATGGCAGGCTTCAAGTAGTATGCGATCCGCTTTCCCCAATACACTGACAAGTGAGACAAGATCCAAAACTCATGCATTATGTATCCATATGTCTTACAGTATCAAAAACAAACTATGTGGGTAAACGTGCGGGAGCGTAACACGCGCTCGAATGGTAGGCCAAATTGTCCCCCTCACCTGAGGTTTTCTCAAATAATTATGTTACCTGCACATACTTCAGTAGCGGGTCGTTCGACGGTAATTTGGTCTCCAGGTCATTAACGGGTAGTGAGCTCGACGACGTCAGCCAGGTCCTCGGTTCCAACAAGTGCCGTGTTTAGGAGAACTTTGAATGTACTGGCAACCACGTAGTACAATACAATAAAATATAGATATAGATACAATGTTCGCATATTTTATGTTTATAATTAGCTAAACAAAACAACACAGCTAACAATGATATCATGAAATCGAGCCATGAGGTCGGGTATGGCTACACAAATTATATTTCCGCATGTTCTACCTGATTGGTCCATTAAAAAAGAACACAGAAGTCACGTGACGCAAGACAACGCGTTCTACCAATGTGCGATGTTTCATATCAATATGGGGTCGGATGATGGAAAATGGCCTAAGAGGTGTGCCGGAGACCCGCTATAAGATTGATGTAAGGCATGAACCAGAACTTCTACATGTTGAATGGGCTTCTTGAAACCGAACTTGTGCAGTATGCTCTGTCTAGCTGATTGGCTAGAGATTATCACAGTTTTGACTCCTTCATTGAGTCAAAACTGGTCAGTGAACTGATATAACCTTGAACGACACCGATGTTTGGAAACCAAAACCGATGTTTTGGTTGAAGGCTTCGGTCACTGGGGTAGTTTTTGGTGCTCGAAATAATTCAGCGTGTGCTTTACCCCAATGCAGTTGCTTCGAGATCATTGAAAGTAGCTGACCTTAACCATGAGATGACCATTTTCCAATAATTAAATCACAAGAAATGCTTGATACCTTATTTCAGTTCAGCGTTCAAATTTGCCATAGAGTCTCATGAAACAGACTACATGATGTTCGCAAGATTACTCGCAGAAAGGGAACTGCAATCTAAGTTCAGCTTAGGTCCTTAGTTAATCTAAGTACCATATAAACACGATATATTTGTCGATTTCTAAACTGAATAAATGAAAAGAGTTAGTACCATTCTCTAGAGAACTCTGATTTAAAACCCATCGCTCCTTTTAAAACTTTTCGTGTACGAAGAAATGCAAAAAACGAAATGAGCGGGGCTGAACTGCAACACAGCACAATTTGGAGCTCTTACCCTCGTTTTGGAGCTCTTACCCTCGTTTGATCTTGAAGATCACGACCTACAAACGGCACTCACACACACACATACACAAGCGAGGTTCCCCGGGGCACCACCTCCCTGTGAATGTAGTTGCTTTAGCTCCGTTGGTTTTCGAGACCTTAGGGGGTTAACACGCGCACTGGAGAGGGGGGGGGGCGAATTCCGCCCACGCCTCATATTTTGTCGTAAATAACTCCAGATTTTACCGGTCGATATACGCTATTTTTTTGGTACCTGCTTAGAAATGGCCGGCGCGTCGCGTAGAATAAGAAAAATGAAAGTCGGCCGAAGCATTTTTGAGTTAGAGGCAATCAAAGTCCAAACACTTCGTAGTGTCAGACCACAAAAAAAATCGGCGCTGATGCGCTTCCTGTATGTCGGCAAGAGGTAAGTGTTCTTGGAAATGCTAGCAACTTGCTTAATGTATAGTGTTATGCTATATTGCTTCAAGATCATTATATTTTGGATAGTTTCATAGCTAGTTATAACAGTACAGCATAGTTTTATATAGCGATAGTATTTTCTCACTGTATCGATCAATCCGACAACGTGTCTGACGAAAGGTGTCCCATAGTTCTCGAAAGCGACCATTTGTTAAGATAAAAAGCTGGAAGAACAATCTATTCTGCAATACGTCCGTGCTGGATTACGTCGGATTGGGTCGGGTCAGGTCGTATCAGGTCGTGTCAGGTCGTGTCAAGTCAGGTCAGGTCAGGTCAGGTCGGGTCGGTCGGGTCGGGTCGGGTCTGGTCGGGTCGGGTCGGGTCGGGTCGGGTCGGGTCGGGTCGGGTCGGGTCGGGTCGGGTCGGGTCGGGTCCGGTCGGGTCGGGTCGGGTCGGGTCGGGTCGGGTCGGGTCGGGTCGGGTCGGGTCGGGTCGGGTCGGGTCGGGTCGGGTCGGGTCGGGTCAGGTCAGGTCGGGTCGGGTCGGTTCGGGTCGGGTCGGGTCGGGTCGGGTCGGGTCGGGTCGAGTCGGGTCAGGTCAGGCCAGGCCTTACCAAACCGAGCACAGTTGTGTCGACTCGAGTCGAATCTGGTCAAGATAGATTAAGTAAGGTTGTGTTATATATTGCACGTTCTTCATCCTGCCAACTACTATTTCCACAGCCTGCAATGATTGTTATCTGCAACCTGTTGCCACGATATGTCGGAAGCTGCTTTGCCAAACAAGCATCAGGTTCAGATCATTTGCTGTACGAACGTTTTTACCTGCACGATAGGATCGTAAGATAATTTACTCCTGCGATACTTTGTTTAAATAACGTCCCCCACGTTTTCTGTTCGGTCTTTTCCTCACGGCGTGGTCCTAAAACTGGTGTTCAAAATCCTTTCAATAACGAAAGCATGGCAAACATAACTTTCTACGCCGGTGCCGTATCCATGACCTCTGCAATCCGACCATTTGCATACGAACGTCTTCTCATTTAATCCTACTGAAACATTCAACCTAATTCAACATACCATCTTCGGACAGCCTCATCACTTGACCGAATGAGACGCGCCGGGACATCTGCCGCCCGGCCAGATGGGTCCTCTGTCGCCCGGTCGAGGCCGGGTCCTCTGCCGCCCGACCAGCCGGGTCCTCTGCCGCCCGATCCAGTGACTCTGGCGCCCGACCAGCTGGGTCCTCAGCCGCCCGACCAGCCGGGTCCTCTGCCGCCCGACCAGCCGGGTCCTCTGCCGCCCGACCAGCTGGGCCCTCTGTCGCCCGACCAGCTGGGTCCTCTGTCACCCGACGCGCCGGGTCCTCTGCCGCCCGACCAGCTGGGTCCTCTGCCGCCCGACCAGCTGGGTCCTCTGCCGCCCGACCAGCTGGGTCCTCTGGCGCCCGACCAGCCGGGTCCTCTGCCGCCCGACCAGCTGGGTCCTCTGCCGCCCGACCAGCTGGGTCCTCTGCCGCCCGGCCGTACCATGCGGTCCAGCCGCCGACCGCTGTCATGCGGCCGGAGATCGTCACGTCACGTCACGATCGGCATGCACGGGGAAGAGGGAGAGGTGTGCCGGCGTCCGTCACTGGTGACCCGGGGACCACAGTCGGACGCCCCCGTCGACACGCGAGCGGAGCAGCCCCGTTGTGACGCAGCCCCCTAGTGGAGCAGCATCATACATCAGCCTGCAGGAGGCATGGCGCCGAGCAGCGTCTCCGGGCCCACTGCAATGGCGCGTTTTGCAATAGGGGTGCGGAACACCTTTCGCGTGTGCCTTTCGTCGACGTATAAATGCGGCAGTGCCGCGAGCAATGTCAGTCGGCTGCGAACAGCGTCTGCAGCCGTGATTCAGCCGCCATGAGTTACGCCCAGGTGAGGATCGTCCGTCACTTAGCCGTACTGACGTGCATATATGTATGTATACACACATACATATATATATATATATATATATATATATATATATATATATATATATATATATATATATATATGTATACACATATATATACACATATACATATACATATAATATATATATATATATATATATATATATATATATATATATATATATATATATATATATATATATATATATATGCAGGGTGTTTCTAAAAATTTGATATTATTTGAGATGTAAATATTCCAGAAACTACATAGTCTAGGCAAATGAAACTGAACAGGCTTAATGTTGAGCAATATAAGATATATTCCTCAAAATGTGAATGAGAAATTCAAAAGTATGTGTATTCAATGAAGGATCTCACAAATGTTCAATATACGCGCCGCCTGAGACACGGCACACATCAAGTCGGTAGTCCAGCTCCTGCCAAACACGCTGCAGCATGTCGTTGGTAACAGTCTCCAGTGTAGCAGTGATTTTCGTTTTCTGACCATTCTGAAGCCTTCTGAAGCCTTCTGAAGCTTTGAGCAACGAGATAAGCCTTCTGACGAAGGCTTAACTCGTCATCTGACCAGGCAATTGCGATACAACATCAGCCGTCTCGAAGGTATGTATGTGTATTCTAGGCGCTCCAGAAACTACCATACAGACTATTACGAGGCAAAAATGCTAAACCAGGGTAATGTTGCCTGCCGAATTCAATTCTGATACCATTGGAATGCAGAAGTTCGATTAAAAAATGCTGGATGTTTGTGGCATTTTTAAGGGAAACTTTGCAGAACAAAATCCAAATTTTTGGACTTCTGTTCGAAAATTATCAAAGATGGTGTAAAACATATGGTATGCATTCGGAGGGATTAATTGCCTTTTCCCGAGTGTCATGTGTTTTGAAAATTGTCATCTTCAACAGTTCTTCACAAAGTTCCACGTATTTGACCTTGACGGGATTGGTGATCTTGCCATCGATCCCGTCCTAAACCATTGGTCCTAAAACCAATGCGATTTCCTGCTTTAACGTTGATAATATACAAACCGAAGATTTAGCTTAACACAGGTGACACGTGCAACGGTCAAGGATTCAGCTTACTTATCAATATTGGAACACGAAGTGGCCTTTCCTGAAGCCCAGGGTCAGCACATTACGGCGAAGACGGGTGGCTGTTGTTTTTTTGCGGGGCCTTTCCTGAAGCCCAGGGTCAGCACATTACGGCGAAGACGGGTGGCTGACGGCACCCCGATATTGACCTGTTTTACCTGACCTGGAAGGTCAACCAAAATGGATAGAGAAAAATACCTCAAGCAACTCAAAGTGATCAAGAATGAAACTAGACAATGCCGCCCATCACATATCTTTATCTTGCTCTGACCAAAGTTACTGGGGTCAAATTAACTCGCCCCACTCCGAGGGGTCAAATTAACTCGCCCCACCATCCCGTACTGCGAGTGTTAAAAAGGATAAGTTACATGCCATTTAGATTACCGAGCAAGTACGAAGATACAGCAAACTTAAGAACTCGAATGTCTCGATGCCAGATCGTAGGGTCATGGCGCAGCGTACTCCTCTTCCTTTGAAAGAGTAGCATTTCTCATTCCCGTGTTTGCCTAATCGCAAGTACCTCCAGATAGGTGTGTTCTCTGTCGGTTGGAAAGGCAAAAGAGTAGCACCATCACAGTCGAGCCTTTAGAACATAAAAGTAGCGCTTAAAAAGATCGAGGAAACATGAGCGTCTTCCTTCCAAAAGTAATCCCTACGCGTATCGCACTTATGCGATCGCACTAACGTCACAGTCCATGTGCCGCCTGGTTAGCTCATTGGATAGAGCGCTGGCCTGCAAAGGTTTTTGCAAACGTTGGCAACGAGCCGAGCCGCTTCACGCGCTTGCTATTAACACCTCCGGCTGGGATGGCCAGTTGGCAACCGGCCAGGCAAGGTCGGGGGCGTGGGCATGAGGAAACTCTGTCCGCCATTGTGGGCACGTTAAACCCCCGGTCAAAATCGTGTCATGGAACTGGAATTTTCCGATCCAGTGGTGGGTGCAGGGCCAATGCAACGAGCTTGCACTTAGCAGTGATTCTGATCCTGCAAAGCATTCCCGACAACAATCTGTACCAGATTGTTTGCATATGACTGGTTCAGAACGTCGCTGCATTGTACACCAGAGCAACTCACCCTAGAACGGGTTGTTGTGGAAAATCCGTCGGTATGCTGTGTGTGGTACTGACATCATTGCAGACGATATTGTTCGCTGGCGTTTGTGAAGTAAGTGCACTCCAGAACCACCCGGAGCCGTGCGAGGACCACCAAGCATATCTCACCAGGCTGACTAGACATAACTTTCTGCGGCTGGAAGTCGTGGCCTGTTGATTGCCGAACATAGTATGAGTACTTGTGAACAGACCGTATCAGGTAAGGAGTGCAATGCCATCGAAACCTGAGTTAGGAGAACTTCATTCAGTGGTGCAATGCTTCTTGTCAACTCATCCCAACGCCTTCGGTCTATTAATGAGTATATCATCAGCTGGCAAACACGTCAGTTCAACATTTATTGACACATAAATATGGTGTAACACATACTAGATCACCATGGTTCGTCAGACATTCGCACCGCGAAACTGCAGCCATGGATTGTATTTAAGGAGAATACATGGTAAAGTAGATCTCCAACGTTGACGTATCTGCTATACGATAATGGAAATGGTAGCACATATCTACTTGCAATGTGAGACCGACAAAGCAGAAGGCGCAACAACAAGATGCAGATGACGATGTGAGTACAGTAATATTTGGACATTTTGCATTTTGTATTTGCATAATTTGTTCACGAAATGACTACTATGCCAAAAGGTCCTTCCGTGAAGCGATCACGTCGGTTCCTCTCCTCAGCAGTAACGGCCCCATAAAGCATATATGGGGCCTCATAAAGCATTGTAGCATATAACGTAGCGCCTGACAGTAGCGTAGCCAGAGGGCGAAGTGGGCAGCAAGGCCCCCTCAAGGCGTCGATGCAGGGGCCCTACTAGGGACCCTGGACCGATCTGAGTACCTGGACCTGGACCGTAAGGGACCCTGGACCTGAGTCAACGGAGAGTGCCCTCGGGAATATGTTGAGGGTCCTTGGCTGGGCTAATGTGAAGGGCTTCTAGATCGACGGAGGGGGCCCCGGATAGTTGGAAGGGCCCACGGGCTGACGGAGAGGGATCCGAGCCAATATGAAGGACCCCTGGGCTGACGGCGGAGTCCAAGCCGAAAAAAGGACCCCTGACCTGATGAACAGGGCCCAAGCGTTTGAAAATGGCCTCCGGTTTGCCGGGAAAGACCCTAGGTCGTCACAGAGGGGTCGTCACAGAGGGCCACTGAGACGACGGAGTTGGCCCTAGTTGCCGAAGAGGACCTCGAGCCGTCAGAAAGGGCCCTTGGGCCGTCGGATGGGGTCCAAACGTTCAAGTGCCCCAGGCCTGATGGAGGAGGCCCAAGCTGTTGAAAGAAGGCCTCCAGCCTGACAAAGGAGGCCCTGGATCGCTAAGGAGGGCCCCTGTGCCGACGGATAGGACCCCTAGCCGAGGAGGACCCCGAGCCGTCGGAGAGGGCCCAGAGCCGGTATGAATGGCCCCTGGGCCGATAGGGGCAGAAACCGCATAGTGTCCTGTGTCCTGAGTGTCCTGAGCCGTGAAACTGAGGGATGAACAGGGACACCTAAGAGCTTAGGAGGGTTCCGAGAGCTGGCGATGTTTGCTAGAAATTATGATGCCTCTCTGGGAGCTGCAGGATTCCCCTGAAAGCTAAACCATTTTGTCCAGGACTGGGAATGGCCCATACAAGTTGGAGAGGGCTCATAACAGATGCATTGGTCCCCTGAGAGCCAGAGAGGGCTGGACTTGGATGTTCCTGAGCTTTAGGATTGGCACCTAAGGGATCGGGGCCCCCTGAGAGCTAAGAGGGTCCTTGAGAATTGGAGATGAGTGCGAGGAATATTGAGGGCCAACCTCAGAAATATGATATCTTTGAAACCATAAATGCTACAGAGGATTGGGAAGGTCAGCCACCGCCACCACAGCAGCGGTGGACGCCGCTGTAGCCAATGCCGCCCCGACGGCCACAGCTGTTCCAATGGCCTGACCACAGCTGCTCCAGCAGCTACAGTTGCTCCAGCGATGGCGAAGCAGACAGCGCAACGATAGCTGTTATGACGGCCGATTCAGCGGTATCAGTTACTTCGCCTTGGACCGGGGTGACACCAGCTAAGCAAAAAGAAAAAGGAAATGCAGGATGTTGTGTGCTGGGCATAGCTGACCAGGCATGTTGCTAATCCTTCCTTTATTCCCAAATCTTGCATTTATTTTCCTCACTGGTATTCATTCCTCATTTTCAGACAGTATGATGGTGTCGAAAAGACGCAACAATATCGGCCCTACCCTGATCATGAACACCCTCCCTATTAAACTATGTCTGAACGTAGGCGGATGGCAAGAAGCATTTGTGCCCATGGAGATGAACACTCGTATTTCTACTCAAGCTAAAAAAAATAGTCATGCCTTGATTAGACACTAGGTTTGACTAAGTTATGTTGTATATTCCACCTGGTCGTTTGATGTACTTATATCCAAACTCGTCCTATTTATTTTGTAGTACTTCCTACGCCTAGCCAGCCCGTGGCGCATGAGATAAACTACCTGGACCGAGTGCCCAACTAGTGTCCAAGAGGCTAACGGGGAACCTAGTTATGGGAAATGTTACGCCTATGACATTGGCGTATAATGCAAATTTCTTATAACTTGCGATGATGTGCTTTTGCTGTCATGAGTCTTCCGGAAAGACATTCTTTTATTTTACATGTAGGAGTAGGAGGACACCGACATAATGAAATCGGTGGATAACGCGGAGGCAGACCTCCCACTGGCAGTCCGCCGACATGTTGTATACAAATGACAGATATAGAAGTACACCGATTAGTATCAACTACTTACCCTTTCTTTTCGTCGTCTTGCCGGAGCCACTTCATTGCATCATCAAGATCATCACCAGCAAAATATTCATGCCTTCATTATATAAATATGTTAATGTCCCTTTATTTTCCGTAATAGCTTTTCTTTTCTTGGTTGTTATCGGCAGCTACATGGTTTGTCTTTCTGTCTGGTCTTTACCGGACTGTTGGATCTTGATTGCAGGTGTCGCATGAGGCACGCCAGCGCTGGGTGTCTTATTTTCCCACATATGTAGCCATCATCTAGTAATATATATATATATATATATATATATATATATATATATATATATATATATATATATATATATATATATATATGTGTATATCATAAATTTCGGGGCCCTTCGAAAATAAGGTGACCGAAATGCGAGGAATCTCAGTAAAGTGTGGGGGTGGCTTCGGTAGGTAGGTGGCCTTCTTCAGACGATCGATCCGCCCCTGGACCAAATCCTGGCTACGCCATTGGCGCCTGATGACGGGCATGTAAGACCATTGGATTAGGAATTGACGCGGCCAGGGAGCCTGTCCCCTCCCCGTCACGTCTTCCTATAACGACGCACCGCACCACCTGCATGTTGGTGTCATCAGCTTTCTGCAGCCTTGTGTCGAGCAAAGTCAATCCACTTCCATGAGGCGGAAACATTTGCATTATCGCCTGTCGCGGTCACGACACCACTGGCCAAACCGTTGCACTATCGACCACCGGTTGCACCAGCACCCAGCTGGCGCCTGTCCAGCTCGAACACATCTGCATGCCGGCCGTCGCACGCAGCGGCGTCGCGGCGCGTTGCGACACGTGCTGGCCGTACGGAAACCTGACCGGGTGTTGGTTGGTTATTGGTTTTACGACACGTCGACCGTCGAGTCATATAGCGTCACCAATCTCTCACGCCGATTGGTCGCGGGCGAAGAGTAGCGACAGGTGAGACTCGAACCCACAATCTTTCGATTGTGAGACGAGCATCTTACCCCTAGACCACTCGTCCCCACCTGACCGGGTGTCTCGTCGGCAGTGGATGCTGGCGGCCGTCGTGTGCCTGGCGGTGCCCGGCCGCGGCGACCTGCTCAGGGGCGCAGCTCGCGCGGCGACAGCGTCCCGCTCCGACCTGGGTCGGGCCCGGTCGGCCGGACTCGTGTCTCAGCTGTTCTCGGCGCCGGGCCCCGCCTGGTCGCCGTCCCCCGGAGACGGTCTGACACCGCTCTTCCCGGCGGCCGCCGGCGCTGGCGGCGCCCCGCCGCCGCCAGCCCCAGTCGGCTCCCAGCTGCCCCAGCAGTCGACGGCGACAGACGTCGGCGCACCATCCGCCTCCTACGTGCCGCCATTTGCCGGAGGGAGCAGACCCCCGTCTTCCTACGTGCCACCATCTACAGGAGGGGGAGGCTCTTCATCGTCTTATGTGCCGCCATCTGCAGGAGGGAGCGGCGGCCCGGCTTCTAATGTGTCGCCATCTGGAGGAGGGAGCGGCTCCCCGTCTTCATACGTGCCGCCATCTACAGGATGGGGTGGCTCTTCATCGTCTTATGTGCCGCCATCTGCAGGAGGGAGCGGCGGCCCGGCTTCTAATGTGTCGCCATCTGGAGGAGGGAGCGGCTCCTCGTCTTCTTATGTGCCGCCATCTGCAGGATGGGGTGGCTCTTCATCGTCTTATGTGCCGCCATCTGCAGGAGGGAGCGGCGGCCCGGCTTCTAATGTGTCGCCATCTGGAGGAGGGAGCGGCGCCCCGTCTTCTTATGTGCCGCCATCTGCAGGATGGGGTGGCTCTTCATCGTCTTATGTGCCGCCATCTGGAGGAGGAAGCGGCTCCCCGTCTTCCTACGTGCCGCCATCTACAGGATGGGGTAGCTCTTCATCGTCTTATGTGCCGCCATCTGCAGGAGGGAGCGGCGGCCCGGCTTCTAATGTGTCGCCATCTACAGGATGGGGTGGCTCTTCGTCGTCTTATGTGCCGCCATCTGGAGGAGGAAGTGGCTCCCCGTCTTCGAATGTGTCGCCATCTGGAGGAGGAAGCGGCTCCCCGTCTTCCTACGTGCCGCCATCTACAGGAGGCGGCGGCTCCCCGCCTTCCTACGTGTCGCCATCTGGAGGAGGGAGCGGCTCCTCGTCTTCTTACGTGCCGCCATCTACAGGAGGAAGCGGCTCCCCGTCTTCTTATGTGCCGCCATCTGCAGGATGGAGCGGCTCCTCATCGTCTTACGTGCCGCCATCTACAGGAGGAAGCGGCTCCTCGTCGTCTTATGCGCCGTCATCTGCTGGAGTGAGCGGCTCATCATCGTCTTACGTGCCGCCATCTACAGGAGGAAGCGGCTCCTCGTCGTCTTATGCGCCGTCATCTGCTGGAGTGAGCGGCTCATCATCTTCGTACGTGCCGCTATCGGGAGGTAGTTCCTCTTCTTCATACGTGCCACCGTCTGGAGGAGGTAGTTCCTCCTCCTCCAGCATTTCACCATCGGGAGAGACCCAAGTGGGATCTGCCCCGCAGTTGGCCGGCGGAATCTCCAGCACCGACCACCTGGGCGAGATCTTGCCTTTCCCACAACTGTTGAAGCCATTGCCCCATCCCCAGACGGCCCAAACGTCCGCCGTTGCGTCTGCCTCGTCCCCCCTCAGCTTGTCGAACAAGCCGTCGTACACACTCCAGCATAAGCCCCTGTTGCCTTCTGAGGCCCAGACGGGAGGACCAGGTTCCAGCACGCATGCCTATCCCAGCGGTCCGTCCTCCACACCAGTCGCAAGCAATATCGGTCAGCTCGACAACTCACCCACCTTCCTTCCTTTCAATCCACAGGCTCCGCTTGAACACTACCCGATTTTCGCCCCACAAGCCATCCAATCTCGAGTCAGTCAGGCAATATCACCTCCGGGAACCAACAGCTATCCAACCGCGCCGTCAGGCGGCTCAGCGAGCGCCGGCAACGACGTCGAGGTGGTCTCGCAAACATTCTCCATCGACGCCGACGGCAACTACGAGTACAGCTTCCAGCAGACAGATGGCACTGCCGTGCAGGAGACGGGAGTCGTCACGCCCGGCAGCGAGCCGGAGACCGGCTCACTCGTCAGCACGGGCGGCTACCAGTTCACGGCCGACGACGGCATCCAGTACTCGGTGCAGTACACGGCCGACCAGGGCGGCTATCAGCCGGTGGCCGACCACCTGCCGCAGCCGCCAGCTCAGATCCCCGAGTACCAGCAACTGCGGGACAAGTACCCGGCGCTCTTCTGGGCCGAGCGGCTCCGAGTGCAGAGCCCGCAGTAGTCGGCTGGGCAGCGGGCGGAAGCAGCGCCCACGTCTGCCGAAGCAGCGCCGGCGTCTGTGGAAGCAGAGCGCGCATCTGCGGCGGCCGCGCGCGCGTCGGCAGTTGTCTTCTGAACAGCGGGTGGGATTGTTGTTCGCAGTCGCGTTCGTCGGAGACGAGCAGCTTGTTTGGGGTCAGGCTTGTGTAAAGCGGCCTGCCATGCTCGACAGGAAGTGCGGGCTGTTTGAAAGGTCGTGCAGGCATGTTGGAGTACGGGCGCGGACAACGCTCGCTTGTGATAGAGGCCAAGTGGATATTACGGTTAGAAACTCACCAATTGTTGTGTTGTTGTGTCGCCCTGAATTGCTTTGCGTGTGTTTTAGATGCTGAATCTATGTTGTTTTCCAGTCTTCCCTTGCGGATCGCATCACTGTATGCGCTGTCCACTTGTAGCGTGCTTTCCACAGCAACTGCCGAAGCGTGATATTATTTTGTGTTCTGTTGCTTTGAGCAAGATAAAACAGTGGAAAAGTGAGCCTGTGTTCCCAAGTCCGTTTTTATCAAATACGGGAAGCGAATTCCATAATGTATTAGATTAATAACCTTAAGCGTAACATAAAAATCCATAAAACGGGAATAATGCTAGAAACGCAACGAACTTTCGATAACATGTAGTATTCCGATGACATTAAATGACTTGGTTTTGCCAGAAGACATCGCTCTTTAATAATTATAACTGCGGAAACTATTAGTCATTTTCTCACAAAACCCGACTGCTCCGGCACAACTGTTAGTTCGCCCGGGGGCCGGTAGGAATGCACATCACTTTCGATTTTTTGACGACAGGTAGAAAAAGCAACAGGTACAGGGCCATAATGTTTAATAAACCTGTTTCATCCTTTCAGCATCTCCTATGCAAAATAACGACCCGAGGTCACGCAAAGGCATTGACCTATACCAGGTGAAAGGAGACGTCCTCCAATAATCGAGCTCTCCAACTTCTATTTGTGTGCATGATTTTGATTAATTCAAAACATATCTGAATCGTAATGTGTCAGTACCTGTCAGTATCTACAATCGTAATGTGTCAGTACCTGTCAGTATCTACAATCGTAATGTGTCAGTACCTGTCAGTATCTACAATCGTAATGTGTCAGTACCTGTCAGTATCTACAATCCCGCTGTCAAATTTTTCGTGAAGGCCAAGGTCATTGTGGCTTGGTGAGATTAAATATAAGGTTTTACAAAAATCAATTTGTTTTGATCATTAGCACTATTGATCTTATCTGTATGCAAGATCGTTTTATATGATGCCTGACAACATGCTTCTCCCAAATGGCGCATAACCTATGTTCAGATCAGGTCAGGCCAGGTCAGGTCATGCCAGGTCACTGAGAGCCAGCCCTGAGATATTTCAAATCATTAGGAGAGGCCCTGAAACGTCAAGGGAAATGAAGTACGAACATATTTGCAATGTTGTTGAGGTAAAGTAGCCATGCACGCTCAAGCGCGGGATGTGAAATATTTTGCATTGTATTCCAAGGTCAACAGGTCACTCCAGGAGGAGGTTAAGTCGAATCCCGAGGTAGTTCTACATTAAAACCCAAAATGCTGGCCTGTCTAGATTTGTGTACCAGGAGATGTTCTGAAAGCACGTTGGGTAGCCGCAAGGCATTTTCTGAGGCAGACAAAAAATAATTAATGGTACGCTTAAATTACCAAAGGTTTGGAAACTTCAAAACTTCAACTCCTTTGGAAACTTCAAAATTCAGAACTTGCGTCTTCAAAGCCATGACAACCAACCTCTTACAGGACACTTTTTCCAAAGACAGTGCTTGGACACCCGATAAATTGCAGCCATTTTGAACAACGAAAACAAAAAGTAGCAAGACATCATGACCCTAGTGGTGCTGAAACTGGCCTAAGGTCAAGTATTAAGCGTGCTTCAGGGCGGCCTCAGTGACCCTTTCCGACGGCTCGTGTCTATTCTACCTCCTATAGGTAACGATATAGAGGTGCTTCTCTTCACTCCCTCTCCCTCAAGCCTGGAGATTCAGGATTCGGATGCATACTGAAGGGGTTAATAACAAACATACGTAACCTGGAGGTTCAAATTAATGGGTTAACAACAAACATACGCAACCGGGAGGTTCAGATTATCGGGTTAAAAAGAAGCATATATAGCCTGGAGGTTTAAATTAATGGGTTAACAACAAGCATGCATAACCTCGAGGTTCAAATTACTGTGTTAGCAACACCATACGTAGCTTGGACGTTTAAATTAAGCGGTTAACAATAAACATAAGTAACCTGTATGTTGAAATTAAGGTCGGAAACCAGCAAACGTAGGAACGACAAGGTCCAGGGCCAAAATCACATTTCCAGCGATCTTAAGCATTGCATTGAAGTCACTGCATGACAATAATCAGCTTTCCTTCACATTTCATAAACGCCCCGAACTGCTAGAAATTATCGATAAAGGCCTCGTTGCGCGTCAGACACAATGTTAATGCGGACGCTACAAATAAAAGTAAGGTGCCGCATTTCAATGAAAAGAAGGCAGAGCGATTGGAAGACATTCGCGCGGATAACGTGATGAACAAATGATAGGCACACAGTTTCTGGAACTAATATCGGTTGCCAAGATAACAATCGTATGATACAATAACCTTGGTAGTACTCGCACATCACAAAAAGGCAGCATTAAAAAAAATACCGATGGAACAGGCATAGCTGGATTATATAAAGACATAAAAGACATAAAGACATAAAGACATAAAAGATCAGTGCAACTATGAGCCACAAGGGCCCTTCTTGGTTGCACTTTGTACACTGAACCAGTTGCCCACCAAATCTGTCAATCAACCCTCCCTGGAATACAGAAAAACAAGCCCCCTATTCTTATAATGATTGTCTATGCCGTTTTTAAAGATGTTCAGTGTGCACATGTACTTGCACAGCACATTCTCTTCGGTGATATCCGTAATCTAAACCAGAATATTTACCCCTAATCAAAAATAAGCATAGGTAATATCTTCAATTCATAGACATCGTCCATGTTCGTTTGAAAAAGTAACGGTCTTTAAATTCATCGCTTAATTGCCGCGCCAGACATTTCGGAACTCGCTATGAAACCAACCTCACATAATAGGCAGTGACACTACCATTTCATTACCGGATGGACATTTCCAAATCAGATTGAGATTGCCTAATTTTCCGAGGATAACAGTATGTAGTCTGGTTCTTCTCGCCGCCGGCCACACCACAGCGCTGATAGTTAAATGTCCGCGCTTGGTGTGTAATGTAGCCGTGCAAGTACTGAAGCAACGCCAGATCAACTAGTTAAATAAGATAAACATAACAAAGGATTTCATGACGGTTTATTTTCTTTGCTTCGCCCCAATTCCTCGCCGTGCAATTAGTTGTGAACTGGCTTCATCAGTGACCTGCAGCAGTTCTCTATCGCACGCCATCCAACTTCTTCATGCCATCTTAATGGATCGTTGGCAAATCGACCCATCAAAATACAGCTAAGCACAGGTTACAAACATTATCGGCGTCTGCTTTCGGAAACGGGTCCGATACCGAATTAGCACAAGCGCTCCGTATAAATTCCCCAATCTCAACTACATCTCCATGCAGTTATCTCGGTACCGCAACCCGGACGTCACGCCACGGTAAGGAAGTGACCGTGACATGACCCCCGCCCGGTCTGGCCATCAGTGGACGGTTCAACACATGATCCACCGACGCTCCGACGCGATGCTGCTGTGCGACAGCGCTGTGCGACAGCGCTGTGCGACATCGTTGAGTCACGTGTGTCCAGCCAGGCCCGCTCACCTTGACCTCTTCCTCCAACTGTGTCACGTGTGTCCAGCCAGGCCTGCTCACCTTGGCCTCCACCTCCAGCTGTGTCATGTGTGTCCAGCCAGGCTCGCTCACCTTGGCCTCCACCTCCAGCTGTGTCATGTGTGTCCAGCCAGGCCCGCTCACCTTGACCTCTTCCTCCAACTGTGTCACGTGTGTCCAGCCAGGCCTGCTCACCTTGGCCTCCACCTCCAGCTGTGTCATGTGTGTCCAGTCAGGCCCGCTCACCTTGACCTCTTCCTCCAGCTGTGTCACGTGTGTCCAGCCAGGCCTGCTCACCTTGGCCTCCACCTCCAGCTGTGTCACGTGTGTCCAGCCAGGCCCGCTCACCTTGGCCTCCGCCGCCAGCTTGGAGTGCTGGTAGAGCAGGATGTCGGCAGAGCTGGCTGACTCGCCCAGCTCGCAACTGGAGTTCAGTTCGCGTTGGCACCGCTCTGCCCGCTCCTTCAAGCTCCCTGCGCCACAGACACGTGGTAATCAGCTGTGCAGACGCATGATGCTCAGGTGTATCTACATACGAGTGAAGATCAGGTGTACAGACGCGAGGTGATCAGGTGTACAGACGCGAGGTGATCAGGTGTAAATATGCGAGGTGATCAGCTCTACCATGCAAAGGAAGTGCAAAAGCGTACGCGCCAAATCTAAAATGTTCAGTGGAGCTATTTGTTGCTTTCGACCGATGTTCTCTTGTTAGTCGGGACATAACTCCGTCAGTTACCTTACCGTGTCCAGAAGGCTTGTTCTAGATGTACTTATGTTGGCTTTACGATTATAGTTGTATAACTTGTGAAATAATTTAAAAGGTGTTTTACTTTTTCAGCAATCATGGAGTACATGGCAAAAAGCGTATGTGTTGATACGAATGTGACAGAAAGCGTGTGACACATACCTACTCCTTTTTTGCCTTTGCTATATAACCAATAAAGGATCATCCAGAAAGGCGCATCACTCGCATACGCCTTTTTCCTTACCGCAGCTACCAATGACATGAGGTAAAAAGCCCATGTGTGATATATCAGTTTCTTACTTTGTCACGTAGCTACAAAGTGAAAGGCGGAAATATTCACAAACACTTCTTGCCCCTATGGACTTATCTAATATCTCCTCCTATGAATTGGAACTAACGAAAACACCGAAAAACCAGAAATGTTAGCCGATATAGGTTATTTTGTCCGGAAAAAAATATATGTGACAAAGCATTATCCTCGCAAAGATGAATTCGAGCGTTCCAGTTTCAATTAACTATTAGACATACATATCTGAAAATAGAAATACTTCCAAGCTGTTCACCCCATTGTCTGGTAGTCACTAATCCTATGCACACAAATATCACCATCGAATTTGGCGCAACAAAATGGTTCATGTCTCTCCTTTCCGTGACCAAATACTTAGAGGAGACTGATATTTTTTTGGCACCTGAGGAATGAAGACTGAAGACTGAAGGGTATTCATTTTCTAACGTAATGTCATGCCATTTAGAGCACTACCCACAGTGTCAAGACACTACTCACGCGCATGGTACCGCGGCGGAAAAACAAATATGCTGAAAAGCGCATGTGCCAACTTTTTTCACCGCCCGCATACGTACGTGTTCGGGGCAAGGGAAGAATGACGAGTGTGGCACATACGATTTTTGACCACGTGACAAAAGTTGGTGTTGACAAGGAAATAGAGCGTATGTGGATACTTTTCACCAGTCACAGTTTGTCCCACCGGAGAAGGAAACCTATGTACTTTCATGAAAGCTGCAAGGGAAAAACAGCGTAGCTCCACACAATCCGCTTATCATTGCCACAAAGGGAAACCTTAAGGGGTAGAAAAGCACATGTGGGCGCCTATGCATTGTATTACGCAATGTCATATACGTTTTTCACTGGATATGCGCTTTTTCGCGGCAAATACGTTGTTCTTTTCCTGCGCAAATTCCTAAAAGTGGGCATGCGTTTTTTTTGCCATTTTCTTCTTAATAGACAAGCCCAGATAAGGATATCAAGTCATCTACCGGGTCACGACGAATCAAATCACACCAAAAACTCAATTGTCGAAAAATGGCGCTAACGCGTTTTCTTTTGCAGTGCAGAGCTGCATAGGCACGTGCTGATCAGGTGAACAGAAACGTGGTGATCAGCTGTATACACGGACGGTGATCAGGTGAACAGACACGTGGTGATCAGATGCATAGATACGCAGTGATCAGCTGCATAGACGGGTGACGATGAGGTGTAAAATACGTGGTGAGCGGGCGTACAGACACGCAGTGATCAGGTGTACAGATGCATGGTGGCCGGGTTTAAGGACACGTGGTGACCAGATGCACGCAGTGATCAGGTGTACAGATACGTGGTGACCGGGTTTAAGGGCACGTGGTGACCAGGTCCACATACAGGTGATGATCAGGTGTTGAGAAGCAAACGTAACTGATATGTTGTCATTATGAAAAGAAAGCAGAATAAAAAGTTCAAATATCTTGGTATTATCAACAGTCTTAGGAATCGAATAATTTGTTGTTCATTGTGGTGTTTTGCTGCGTATCGGGCCGATTTCCTGATGAACACCAACTGTAAGTTCCTCTAAGAATAATGGAGTCATCGAGATCCTCTAATAACAATGGATTGCGTTCATAGGATAACATGTACTGATCACCATCCATGCAGGGCTGAATACTGGTAATAACTAAATGTCGCGAAGAATTCGTTGGTGACGGAGAACATGAGCACAGAGACATTCCCGCCGTGATACGGTTCATGTCATACGCATGACAGTGGTACGCATGTGCGGCATGGTTGTGGGAATCGAGCGGCCCGCCGACTGAATCATATGTAGGACGAAAAGATGCTTACGTTGTTTCATACTATGCAACAGAATATGCCCAATTCTATGTTTAAGAAATGTGGTGTGGGACGAGTGCCCACAGTTGAGCCTCCAATACACCCCCACAACCCCCACCCCATCCAGACCCCCACCCCCATCCCCACCCCCACCCCCCACCCCCACTCCCGCCCCTACAAAATTCATGGTGGTGAACAATAACAGACGCGTAGCTTCCCATCTTGCATCCCAGCCTTGCATCCCACCAGACGCACCAGAAATCACCAAGCATGCATTTTAAGCTGAAGGTGTTTGGTGAGCAGTCATATGAAATATTACACTCAAATGTTGTGTGAGGATGCACAGGTTGTCTGCACACCAAGATATGACAAGACACCAAGACCTACAACACGCCTAAATTGTGCATCGTCTCTCACATCGTGTGTATCTGAAGCACATGTAAGTCCCTTTTCTCTAACTGAACGTTCGCTGCCGACCGACGTCAGGTGGCGGACGATTCACTGGTTCAGCATCTCCAGCAGCCCGGTAGACTGAACTGACCCGACACTGACCTCGCCATAGGTCACAACCGGCCGACGTCAGGTGGCGAACGATTCACTGGTTCAGCATCTCCAGCAGCCCGGTAGACTGAACTGACCCGACACTGACCTCGCCATAGGTCACAACCGGCCGACGTCAGGTGGCGGACGATTCACTGGTTCAGCATCTCCAGCAGCCCGGTAGACTGAACTGACCCGACACTGACCTCGCCATAGGTCACAACCGGCCGACGTCAGGTGGCGGACGATTCACTGGTTCAGCATCTCCAGCAGCCCGGTAGACTGAACTGACCCGACACTGACCTCGCCATAGGTCACAACCGGCCGACGTCAGGTGGCGGACGATTCACTGGTTCAGCATCTCCAGCAGCCCGGTAGACTGAACTGACCCGACACTGACCTCGCCATAGGTCACAACCGGCCGACGTCAGGTGGCGGACGATTCACTGGTTCAGCATCTCCAGCAGCCCGGTAGACTGAACTGACCCGACACTGACCTCGCCATAGGTCACACTGACCAACTGATCCTCCTGGGCCGACTGAACTGACCCGACACTGACCTCGCCATAGGTCACACTGACCAACTGATCCTCCTGGGCCGACTGAACTGACCCGACACTGACCTCGCCATAGGTCACACTGACCAACTGATCCTCCTGGGCCGACTGAACTGACCCGACACTGACCTCGCCATAGGTCACACTGACCAACTGATCCTCCTGGGCCGACTGAACTGACCCGACACTGACCTCGCCATAGGTCACACTGACCAACTGATCCTCCTGGGCCGACTGAACTGACCCGACACTGACCTCGCCATAGGTCACACTGACCAACTGATCCTCCTGGGCCGACTGAACTGACCCGACACTGACCTCGCCATAGGTCACACTGACCAACTGATCCTCCTGGGCCGACTGAACTGACCCGACACTGACCTCGCCATAGGTCACACTGACCAACTGATCCTCCTGGGCCGACTGAACTGACCCGACACTGACCTCGCCATAGGTCACACTGACCAACTGATCCTCCTGGGCCGACTGAACTGACCAGACACTGACCTCGCCATAGGTCACACTGACCAACTGATCCTCCTGGGCCGACTGAACTGACCCGACACTGACCTCGCCATAGGTCACACTGACCAACTGATCCTCCTGGGCCGACTGAACTGACCCGACACTGACCTCGCCATAGGTCACACTGACCAACTGATCATCCTGGGCCGACTGCCCATACGAACTGAACACCCCACCAAGTCACAGACCAAACATTGACCTGGCGAGTAGTCACCAAGTCCGGACCGGCCTGACACTGGTGGAGGGTCCGACAGGCTGCATATCGGCCTGAATCTGACTGGACCAACACTGGTGGAGGGTCCGACATGCTACATATCGGCCTGACACTGGTGGATGGTCCGACAGGCTGCATATCGGCCTGAATCGGACTGGACCAACACTGGTGGAGGGTCCGACATGCTACATATCGGCCTGACACTGGTGGATGGTCCGACAGGCTACATATCGGACTGACACTGGTGGAGGGTCCGACAGGCTACATATCGGCCTGACACTGGTGGATGGTCCGACAGGCTGCATATCGGCCTGAATCGGACTGGACCAACACTGGTGGAGGGTCCGACATGCTACATATCGGACTGACACTGGTGGAGAGCATGACAGGCTACATATCGGACTGACACTGGTGGAGGGTATGACAGGCTACATATCGGCCTGACACTGGTGGAGGGTCCGACAGGCTGCATATCGGCCTGAATCGGACTGGACCAACACTGGTGGAGGGTCCGACATGCTACATATCGGACTGACACTGGTGGAGAGCATGACATGCTACATATCGGACTGACACTGGTGGAGGGTATGACAGGCTACATATCGGACTGACACTGGTGGAGAGCATGACAGGCTACATATCGGCCTGGATCGGACTGGTTGCACTCGCACGACACTGAGATCTTCGTCAGACAGTCGCAATTCCGACCCAACCCTCAATGTCCTTGTTGGCCGGCCACTGACCTAGATCAGCGTAGAAGATGGCCAGCGAGAGACACTGGTCCAATATCAGGCGACGGTTGGTGAAGAGGACGTCCACACAGCGGCGTCTGTCGTGTAGGTCCTCCATCCAGCGCTCTACCTGGACACAGGCTGTCGCACACACACACACACACCATCACACACGGCGTCACACATACGCCGCCACACAGTGCCGTGCATATCGTCACACAGTGCCACACATCGCATTACTGTAACAAAGCACTTGACCACATAGCATTACCAGCTACTGCACACAGTGCCGTGCATCACACGTGGTGCATCACACGTGGTGCACCACACGTGGCAGTGAATTGACGTCACAAAGAGCGCGGTTCGCCCACGTGTGCTGTCACAAGCAGCGCCGCACACAAACGTTACGCACAATTCAACACAATGCAACATAAAGCAGGACAGAGTGTCACACCCAGTGCTGCAAACAGAGTCGCACATAGTACAATACAGCATAGTGAATATAACAGTCACACATAACATAACAGAGTCGCATATAGTGCAATGCAGCATAGCGAACATGGCAGAGTCGCACATAACATAACAGAGTCACAGATAGTACAGCACAGCATAGTGAACAGCACGAAACATAACGCGACATATTAATTCTCAACGTTGCGCTATGTGCATGGAGCGAGACTAAATCAGTGTAATTGTTTTGTACTGTACTGACCGCTCTGTATGCATCAAAGTATCGACCGGGTCAGCAGACAAGGTACAAGTTTGCACAACGCTGTAGTATGCCGCGTGGTGGAGCTCCTGTGCGAAATGTTCACCTCTTTGCTCTCACTTCACTCCTGCTCTCTCGTCACTGCGAGGTGATCGCCTTCGGCCAGATAATCGGTCCAACACCAAACAAGCTCAACGCTCTATCAAAGTGGTGCGGATCACAAGTCTGGTGAATACCAAAACACCTCAAGCGTCGTAGCTACGAGAGACAGCAAAGCCCAAGTGGGCCTCTTCTCTGCTGTAAGGTGATTGTAGTGTTTCGTCACACATCTGTACGAGATCTTAGCATAAACATTCTCACCTCTTTCATCAGGCCATAATTATATATCGTACATGTTCATTTTTTACTGTATTGTTTTTAACCAGTCACCATTTTACCATTCTGAAGTAGAGTGTCACGAGTGGGCGGCGTGTGTGAGTGTATGTATGAGGACCACCATAATTGGGGCACTGTTCCTGTGTGTGGCAAACCGAATAAATAAAATACAATATGTAAATTGCACTTGCATTTACATTTGCGTTTGCATTTCATGTTAGACCCCGATCCTAACATCATGCTTTTGAAAGCTTAGCAAATGCCTTGTTTCAACGTGCCTTGTTCTTCTTTCGTCACTCAGAACTAAACCTGTTTCATGAATGTAACTTTGCATCGATACACGAGTGCACATTGCACATGCACCAAAAAAACCTGCTTTGTGCACCCACAAACCTGCCGTGTGTACGTCGAAACTTGCTTTGTGCATCCACAAATTTACGTCACAGTTGTCAATTATTTATAAGTCGAATCCACTACTGTTATTACTACTTACTAATACTTAAGTACGTTATTACTATCGTTATTATGAAAGCCTTTCACTTATAATAGGCGGTGAATGCACTATTAGCGGCTGAATGTTCTTCTAAGCAACCTCTTAAGTCAATGCCATTTTGGAGAAAATTAGTCTCCTGCTTGAGCTGTGAAAGAATGCCTACCTTGCATCTCCAACCTTACAAAGATCATACACGCGCCCCTGAATATACCAAAACAAAGAATGCAACCTTACATCTCCAACCTTACAAAGATATACACGCTCCCCTGAATATACCAAAACAAGGTGCGCCAAATCAAGGCACAAATCAAGAAACATGTTTGTGGGGAAAGGAGGGAGAGCGCTATGACAACAAAAAATATTGTGCAACGTGCACCAACAAAACTCTTGCAAAACAAAATAGCACATCATTGTTCTTCAACTTTTGGCAATGCTAGCTTTCATTGCAGTATTGCTTCCCAAGCACTTACAATCTCTGCTCAAAGAGGGGCTTTTTGTGGCGGCATGCTCTGCGCCTACAGATCTCCATGGACCTGGTAAAGCAGCCGGTCGCAGGTCGGCTCGACCATCTCAGTCGGGTCGGAGCCGTGACTCTAGTACAAATGCTTCGGCTCCGAGCCCATGGTGGGCAGGTGTGTGTTACCAGTGATATTACCGAGCCCATGGAGGGCAGGCGTGTGTTACCAGTGTTATTACCGAGGCCATCTGATGAAGACTGAATGAACCTGAATCTGAATGAAACATGAGGGTTCTCTAGTTCTCCCTGCATGTTTGAAGGCATGAAGCTCTGGACGTCTGAAAGGCAACGCTCCATCCCGTGAATGGTATTCGCGGTGCCATATTTCAATACAATGTGCTATCAGCAATTGCACTCGCGTTTCTGGCGCTCCAAACAGATACTGATGCTACACGGCATCACAAATAACGGCACAACCAGCATCTCACAGCGTCATACACACACCACAGATGTTACACCACATCACCACATGGTGTCGCACACAGCACCACCAAAGGCAGCAAACGCGCGCACACAAACACACATATCGGCGGCAGGGTCTGCAGGCAGCAGATGTTGACAGGCAGTGTGCCGTGACCAGTCTGTGTTCTGACCTCAGTCATCAAATATAACGTACTATGACCTGATGGTCTCGCCAGTGACCGGATCCAGTGGCCCAGGCTTGACCTGAGCGGCCGAGTTTGACGTGGTACTCACCTGTCTGTACAGCGTTTCGAATCTGGTTCGGTCGAGAGTCGACTGTACCCCTGGTGGCGAGAAGACGAAGCTTCTCCAGCAACACGTTCCCGTCCTGCAGTGTCAGCATGGAGGCCTCCAGCACACCCTTCCGCACCTGGATCATCATACGACCCGGTCAGGAGACCATCTTTCCACCCGTGTCAAATACATCACAATGCGAATAATAGTCGCTTTCACCGTCCTTTCAAATGCAATTGCTGCCCTTGCGACATTCACTGCACGAGGTGTATACCAGCAGATTGAAGATGACTAACCGAGGGCTGAAAGAGAGGTAAAAATGTCACTCTTCGGCAATCTGCTGCAAATCACTAGCAACCAGCACATGTCGAGGCTGTTGCTGGTTACCGGCGCGTTCGCTATTTAATTAATATTTATTTAGCGTTGTTCATCATTGTTAGACCACGAAATGAGGGTAGAATTCAGCGGACAGGAGACAAAGGAGAGAAAAGCAACAAAGACTGAGTATGGGCACAATGGATGAATGTGGATGGTTCTGTAGCTCCGGGTTTAACAAATGGCCATGTGCATTTCAGGTCTCCACGGACCAGGCGACGCAGCTTACTGCAGTCGGGCCATGCTCACACGATGCACACGCGTGAACTCGAGATCTGCCAGCGCCTCAAGCCGCGGCCGTTGCAGACCACGTCAGACTTGTCACGCTACACTGTGACAGCGGATGGCCACATGCCGCTGCTCCGTTAGAGCGACCACAGCGCGGTCACGACACGACCTTGGGGTCAACTGCAGCCGACACAGGGCACCGTGCAGTGCCATCACGCGCCAGTGGTCCGTTTGGTGATCACAGTCTCTTCAGACAGCGTCGGCCATTTTCAGACTGCATTGGATGAAGGAGGTGGCAAAAAGAGGAGGAGGAAGTGCGGATAAGGAAACAACTGGATTAGGCGTGAGAGGGAAAGGTGAGTGTACTATGATTGTGACTGTTGAGTGTTTGAGAGTGGATTGCATACCTGATCTGAGGCATACCCAAGGTGGACAAAACATCTACGTATAGGGAGGTCTGTAGATCACGTGCCTACACACGTATCACGCTTACACGGGAGTATCCAGGGGGTGGGGCCATGACTCCCTCCCAGGGCAGAGGGGGCAGCACGTCCTTTTCCCCACTGGTCACCACAAATTGAAGGACATATTTTCCAAACAACTTCTTTCCTAGTCTTGCTGTGCATACTGGTCAGGATTTCGTGAATTTTTGTGCTAATTTGGCGACATTCCAGAAGTCCCCCCCCAGACGGCCCCCTGGATCTGCCCGTGCAGGTGTAAAGGTAGTGGCGAACGCCATCAATATATTTGGTGGTGTTAATATCATACTCAATGACCATGTGAAGCTCACTTACGTCGAGAAGACGACGAATGGCTTCCTGTGCCGCCTCTGGGCTGCCGGGAATCACGACATCACCGAACACGCCATCTGCCAGGTCCATGATGTCACTGAAGTTCTGCGATCGTCTGTAAGGTGGCAGCACGAATCCATAATACTGAGTATGTCATCAGCACGAATACCTTGGCAGGAGCAGTGGAACGCCAACACATGTCGACTTATCATATATCTATCTTCATGCATTAGCCTACCATGCGATAGTTATGGTATAGGTCTCAGAATTTCCATTTTTGGTTAAGGAATCCATTACAGCATTCACAACCAACTCCGTCGTCACGGGCACATTCCCACACGAGTTTGCAAGACCATTGCACTAATGGTCGTTGCGCAGGACAAAAAAAGAAACTAAATAAAAGTCTTGCTCGCCATACACCTTCTCGCGAAGCACATTCAGTATTACATCACGTCGTCCACGTATGGGCATGATTCAACGAATGGGTAAGATCGTATCCAGTGGCGGATCTAGCCCACCGGTTTGGGGGGGCCAACTTTCGGTTTTCGGCCATGGCCGGAATGCCCCCCTGGATCCACCAGTGATCGTATCCAGCAAAGCCAATATAACATTCTGGAATATCCTCCCACACATCGCGTTATTTGTCGGCACTTGTGACATCACGTAGGATCACAAGTTCAAAGTCAAGCATGCATAGTGCTGAAGCAGAGTTCAGGCACACGATTCATGATATCGCAAGGGTCTTGAAGTAGAACGATGTGTAGGAGGATACTCCAGGGTGCTACAGTAGCTCATAGTGGCTTTGGGTACGCTCTTACCTATCAGCTCGTCATGCTCATATGTAGACGAGGTGAATAAATGCCGAATGTGATCGGGAAGAAGGAGAGTGGCGAACAGAGGGCTTAACTACTGGTACAAATGAAGACAGAAGACAAACTTTCACAGGTGCTCTTCAGTTCCGGGAACTACCACGCTAGCCAAACCACGTTGCGATGTGTCAAACTGCAGGGTAGGACAACACTGCAACTGGCCGGCTGTGTGCGACTCAAACTACGCACACACAGCGCGGGCAACACAAATCTCACCCCATTGTGTACACATGGCGAGGGGTCCATCTGCCGGCACGCGCGTGCACGCACACCGTGACCGGGTGCCGCGCGACGGGCAAGTCTGGCAACAGGTGCGAGTCATTCACATTCTCCGTGTGCTGACGACTGGATTACACAGACGATGTAGCACACAGACAACAACTGGATCACACAGACAACTGGATCACACAGGCGACTGGATCACACAGACGACCGGATCACACAGACGACCGGATCACACAGACGACCGGATCACACCGACTACTGGATCACACAGGCGATTAGATCACACAGACTATTGGATCACACAGACAATTAGATCACAGACGATTGGATCACACAGACCATGTATCACACAGACGATGAATCACACAGACGATTGCATCAAACATACGACTGGATCACACAGACGATGCATTACAGACGATGTATCACATACGATTGGATCAAAGATATGACTGGATCACACATACGACTGGATCACACAGGCGACTGGATCACACGGACGACTGAATCACACACACGACTGAATCACACACACGACTGAATCACACAGACGACTGGATCAGCTGCGACGCCTCGAGATGCCTGTGCTCCGAAAGCGCAACCTTCCAACTCCTTTGCTGCAGGCCACGGACATAGTCCAGTCACGTCAACGTGGCCTGCCATGGTGTGCGCTGTGCCGGCTCCCGCCGTCGGTTCGACCTACCTGGCCGGCCAGTGTGCAGGCTCAGCCCGTGGGCCGGGAGTCGGGGTCGGGGGTCGGGGCCGGGGTCGGGGGCCGGGCGCCGGCAACACCTCACCTGTGGTAGCGCACGCACTGCACCAGCACCTGGCGGCGCAGGTCCAGCTGCCGGTTGAGGTCGCGCCACGCCACGGCCAGACTGTCGGCCATCGCCGAGTAGGCGGCCGCCTTGTCGCCCTGGCCAGAGATGAGGTGGTCGGCCTGGTTCAGCAGGTCCTCCACGGGCGACTCCTTGCTCTGCAGACAGGTCGGGGCTGGGGTCAGAGGTGGCGGCGTGTCGGACCAGCCGGGTGGCGCGCCGTCTGCAGGCGGCTGCGTGCTCTGCGGACAGGTCGGGGCTGGGGTCAGAGGTGGCGGCGGGTCGGACCAGCCGGGCCGCGCGCCGTCTGCAGGCGGCTGCGTGCTCTGCAGGGCAGCCGGAGCCGCGTCAGACGAGCCACAGCTGAGTCAGCTGAATACATCACGCGTTGATAAAGCTGTCAGAGGCAGCATCGTTACTGAGATGTGCATGTCCAGGATCGGGCAGTTTGCAGCCGCTGGGGCGCTAGCGGTGGCTCGTGACAAGTTACGACTGCTAACTGCGCAGACAGTGGCCATTTATCCATTGGTCTTACGGAGCATCTTCATCCTCACTTCATCTGGACGTCACCGCTCGGTCACGTGAACATATGTATGTCATGCATGTGTTTGGCTTCAACCAGGCCTTCTAGAAAGTCGGAGGTTAAGAACATGAAGGAACTATCCAATTAGCAGATTCTACCTTCTTGCAATCTCGAGAAAGCAACATCATAGCTAATCACCACAATGATTGGCAGTTTTCACTCGGGTATCGGCGCATCCAGTGGGAAACTGCCCGACAACTCAGTTGACTAGAACGCTAGCCTGGATTAGTATCCCCTCAGACCTGGCAAGACAGGGTTCGAGTGGCTTTACGCGCTCGCATATAGCCCCCGGCTGGGAGGATCAGTTGGCAAATGGCTCGATGAAGCCGGGGACGAGCTCCTGGGAGCGGCCGTGTCGGTGAACTGACGTGCACGTTAAACTCTGTCAAAAGTATGCCGTTCAACTGAAATTAAAGGATCGGGCGGTGTAACCAGGGTTCACGCAATGAGCTGTTTAACAATAGGATCCTCGTCCATAAAGCTACCCAGCGAGAATTCGGACACATATGTAATATTTAAAATTAACCGTAAAAACTGGGCGCATTTGCCGCTCCTCGACAATCCTCCCTCCCCCATGAAGAAGCGGCGCTCCTCCAGGATGCTCGAGTGCACCCCCTCCCTTTAACTTTTTCAGCCCAAAGAGCCCCTCTGAGTAGAAAAGGCGCCCTTTTAGATCGATCGAGTTTAATCCTCCCCCCCCCCCCCGCCTTTAAAAATTGTCTCAATATTAATGGCGGTCTTCCACAGAAATGGCGCCCCTGTTGATAAATGGCGTCGTCTGAGTCTCGGCTCGGGTAGTGTGATGTCCATCATGTGACGTGACACCAATCAGGAGCCACCATTTGTCACGTGACCTAAATGCATAGGTAATATCGATATATTCCGACATGTTCAGGTTGACAACAGGTACCAAAAAGATCATGGAAATGGTGGGATGATTTTCATACCCTAGGAGAAATAAAACCATTCATTTTGGAACAAATCAGCCAGTTAATTTATCAGGGGTGTACCAATACACCGAATGAAACACGACAATATCCTCGCGCATATGCACACATCTTAACTGTGCAGTGCATTGGCGTCGGATTAAATTCGCAAAACTAATACCCACCTGGAAGGCGACGAGAAAGGCGAACAATCGAACAGAATGTGTATGGTTTGCTACAGATATTCACCTGCTCCCAGCCGTAGTAGCAGTGGTAGCTTAGTAGCCCATGGCATGCAGCGGGCTCGCCATGGACATTGGACATCGCGTCACCAGCATGGACCGTGATGGCAACTGACATGGCCAAACGTAGCACGTGATTTCATCGAAACCGACATGCCGCTAACGCTCTCGGCGGGCCATCAGATAGCCAAATGACGTCATCATTTCCCCGCATCCACCCACGATCATGCGTATACCGCCAGGCAGGCGCCTAGAACTAGGCTCGCCTGGTCCATCCTGCACAAACGACACCAGCTCAGCCCCACCCATCGCGGCCGTAACAGGTCAACCGCCGCCTCAGGACACGGCCAGAGTTATGGCCTCAGGCGGCGCCCCACTGGCATTGGTTTTGCACTGCCGGCGGCTCCTCCGTCGGCGGTGGCTCGTCCACCGTATTACAGAACGTCTACAGATACACCTCGTACACACACATTGCACTGTCAGCGGCTCCTCTGTGGACAGTGGCTCGTCCACCGTATTACAGTACGTCTACAGATACACCCTCGCACACACACACATCGCACCGGCTCAGAGTGGCTGACAGCATTCTAAGTAGGGTCGGCACCAGCAGGCAGACAGCGGCTGGCAGCGGGTCCGAAGCGTGGCACAGAGCCGGACAACGTCCAGCAGCTGTGGCGGCCACTTCCCGTCAGCCGTCGGCTGGTTCAGCTGCTGACCCGCCACGCAGGCAAATCGCCGCAGACCGGTCGCAGACTGAGCGCGGGGCAGTCGAGCCAAACTGATCGAATTTCCGTCGTCCGTAGATAATCTTGGCTGCCAAATGTGGTATTTTCTGAAGGCGCTCCATGTCGGTGACCGCACTAGGACCACCACCAGAGACAGTACCTGACCCTGCGACTACCTGACCTGTATGCGTGACCTGTGGCATCTGTCGAGTCATCGCCGGCCCCAGGGCGGTGTCTGTGTGACAGGGGCACAGTCCAGCACCAGCGGTGTAGACTGGCATCAGGGGCTGTCCAAAGGCCAGTAGTGTTGGCTGACGCGCAGTGGTGCGGTTTGGCACCAGCAGTGTCGAACGACGGATTTGGTGTGGCTAGCCTGACACTTGGTGACACAATCTTCTGGCACCGGTGGTGTTCGCCACCGGTGTAGTGTAGATTTGCACACACAGGTAGACTGACGGTGTAAACTGACGGTGTAAACTGACGGTGTAGACTGACGGTGCAGACTGACGGTGTAGACTGACACTGGCCGTTCAGACTGGCACCAGTAGCGCATTCTGGCACCGGTGGTGCAGTCTGGCACCATTGGCGTAGTCTGACACCAGTGGTGTAGCTTGGCACCAGTTGTGCAGCATGGCACCAGTGGTGTTGCTTGGCATCAGTGGTGAAATCTGGTAGCATGTACATGTACACGAGACGGCGTCTGGCGGTCTCGCGGCTCCCAGTTTCTTTTTACCGATTGCGGCGGTAACAGACGGCACGCGGCAGGCGCATAGCGCGGTCGGGTCGGGTCAGGTCAGGTCGGGTCAGGTCAGGTCAGGTCAGGTCAGGCCAGGTCAGGCCAGGTCGGGTCGGGTCGGGTCGGGTCGGGTCGGGTCGGGTCGGGTCGGGTCGGGTCGGGTCGGGTCAGGTCAGGCCAGGTCAGGTCAGGCCAGGTCGGGCCAGGTCAGGCCAGGTCGGGTCGGGTCAGGTCAGGTCAGGCCAGGTCAGGTCGGGTCGGGTCGGGTCGGGTCGGGTCGGGTCGGGTCGGGTCAGATCGGGTCGAGCCATGCCCGGCCCGGTCGCCGAGCGCACTTTCACCGCGGCCAGTCGTGTGATGGCGGCGATAGTGAGACGGCCGTGCGCCGGCGCCAACACTGCCGCACCCAGAGCGTGCCGCTGTGCGCTCGCGGCCGCGCAGAGGCGCATCCAACGAACACTATCGGGAGGCATGTGCGGGTCAGCGGATCCTTCACTGGTCCTCGGGAGTGCCGGTATGCCGTGATGCCACCTGCACTTCAACAAGATGTTACTTAGGACGTGCTTCCAGTGTCTGCTGGTTGTTCTGGTATTGTTCACCCAATTTCGTTGGCGGGTTACGCCAAGGTACTCCTAATATTGCCAGTCACCACACCAATTAGCGAAGCTTGAGGACGCTTTGAGAGCGAGCACCGTGACACCTTTCCCGTCACTGCCCCATGATTGCAGCAAATCGCATCAACCCACAACGACATCGGAATAGCACCATGACACCGTAATAACAAGGTTACGACAACGTATTGTACTGAGGTATGGTAGGTATTGTTTGAGGTTTGGAGTTATGTAAGGCTTGAGGTGTTGTGGCAATATCGACTGATGTGTGGGCACGTGAGAAGATCAAGGCCCCACGTGATACGTGTCTGGCCATAGCTGGGGCGGTACGCCCCTATGTGCACCAATGAGCACTTTATATGCATGATAAATGCCACGCTTCATTATTCCTGCTCTTTTATGAGCCTGCGAACTGTACGGGCAGCCTAATGCTAAGTGTGGATGCGTACAATGAATGCATGTCTTAACCCACGTCTGATCATGTACACATGTACCCGCCAAACCACGAGGTACCGCTGCCGCCCGGGGTCCACCGTCAGCTGGACAATGTGGAAGTTTGTGGCGAGGTCAGGTCCACTGATGCTGTGCAGGTCACTGGTGCGGCTGTACGATCCCGTCCATCCAAGCCCCCAGACCTGGCGACCGGTCGTTAGACTGCTAAGCAGGCGTCGTAGCCATGTAGTCGGGCATAACACGTGTAGAGATCGCTCATAAACAGCAAATCGAGGGGCGCATCTAATTATACGTTCCACTATTATCTGTGGGTGGGTCCAACGAAGCTGCATTTCAGTAGAGCCATCCAGCCACTCACGGTTCGACAGCCACTCACGGGTCGACAGCCACTCACGGGTCGACAGCCACTCACGGGTCGACAGCCACTCACGGGTCGACAGCCACTCACGGGTCGACAGCCACTCACGGGTCGACAGCCACTCACGGGTCGACAGCCACTCACGGGTCGACAGCCACTCACGGGTCGACAGCCACTCACGGGTCGACAGCCACTCACGGGTCGACAGCCACTCACGGTTCGACAGCCACTCACGGGTCGACAGCCACCCACGGATCGACAGCCACTCACGGGTCGACAGCCACTCACGGGTCGACAGCCACTCACGGGTCGACAGCCACTCACGGGTCGACAGCCACTCACGGGTCGACAGCCACTCACGGGTCGACAGCCACTCACGGGTCGACTGTCGTGTGGGTCGACTTTACGAGCTGTCGTGTGAGTTCTTTATCGCTTAAACGTAAACCTGAAGGGGCCAGAATGCCATGCCGCTATAAATCAACATGTTTTGAAGATAACAAGCATCGAACGACAATACAAACGTTGGTGAGAGCGGCCCAGTAAGGTCAGAAGCGGCGCGGCAGTTGACGTAAAAACACATAACTATCGCCGGTTACCGGCCCTATGTCCTGTCCGCCCAGCACCGGCCCTGTCTGCAGCCGGCTCCAACACCGCCCAACATCAGCCCCATGCCCCGTCCGCCCAGCACACGGTCACGGTCCGCAGCCGGCTCCAACACCGCCCAGCACCGGCCCCATGCCTCGGTAGAAGGTCTGTAGCCGGCTCCAACACCGCCCAGCACCGGCCCCATGTCTCGGTAGAAGGTCTGTAGCCGGCTCCAACACCGCCCAGCACCGGCCCCATGTCTCGGTAGAAGGTCTGTAGCCGGCTCCAACACCGCCCAGCACCGGCCCCATGTCTCGGTAGCAGGTCTGTAGCCGGCTCCAACACCGCCCAGCACCGGCCCCATGTCTCGGTAGCAGGTCTGTAGCCGGCTCCAACACCGCCCAGCACCGGCCCCATGTCTCGGTAGAAGGTCTGTAGCCGGCTCCAACACGCCCAACACCGCCCAGCACCGGCCCCATGTCTCGGTAGCAGGTCTGTAGCCGGCTCCAACACCGCCCAGCACCGACCCCATGTCTCGGTAGCAGGTCTGTAGCCGGCTCCAACACCGCCCAGCACCGACCCTATGTCTCGGTAGCAGGTCTGTAGCCGGCTCCATCACCGCCCAGCACCGACCCTATGTCTCGGTAGCAGGTCTGTAGCCGGCTCCAACACTTTTTTTTTTTTTTTTTTTTTTTTTTTTCCTAAATCTTTAGCTGAGGCAAAGTGCCATCTGCTAGAGATTGCTACGTTAAAGAAGTAGTTACGTTAATCCGGCTTATGTGACATCCGGTTATACCAACTAGTCAAGAAAGGAGAGACGCCGTGAAACAAGAAATATGGCGTAGAGACGAAACACGCATGTCATACAGGTACATATACATACATACAGACACTCATGACAATGGAAGGACATTTGGAGGGTGGGCAGCATCGTAACCTCCGGAGAGGCTCCACTGCCCACCTGCGACCTGAAAATCGAAGCGGAGGCCCGACGCCCAGGGCGAGTCGTGGGCGTCGGGCCCGACCTTGTGTGTGTAAGTGTATGGTTTAAGTTAAAGCCTGGAAACCCCTAAAAAGGGGAAAACCAGGCTGCTTGGAAAACCCGAGGGTAAAAAACCAAGCGCAATTTAAAAGGAAGTCCGTCCGTAGTAGCCAAATTGGATCGGATCCTGTCTACCTAGTGTGAGATAACCTATATGGACGTGTTTTGCGACGACGGAGAAGAAGAGATGTGGAGCGGAGTCATACAGCCAGTACGGAGTGTGGCGCGTGTCGTATACCTTTTATCAGGCTAGCTTGGAAAAGGAAAATGCGACGGAGGCTTTATATCAGTTCGGAGAGTTTGGTGTCCTGGAGGAAGCGAAAGAGTAAATCAAGTAATTCTGGGTGGTCATTCCCGAGGAGAGCTTGAAGCGAAAGTTGTGCGTGGATCTTGGCGGCATATTGCATGATATAGCGACGGTGAAGAGCATATGTTGGACAGTCAAGTAAGATATGAGTGACAGTAAGGCGAACGTGACATGTGTTGCAAAGTGGAAGGCGGAGAGGTCTATGAAAAAGAAAACTGTGTGTCAAATCGGTGTGGCCCAGGCGAAGTCTGGTGAGTACCACCTCGTTCAGACGGGTGTGCTGGTTGGAGGAGGGCCAGCTGGAGAGTGTGGGCTTGATGATGTGTAGGTGTGTGGTGTTGTGTGACCAGCAGGCCTGAATATACTTTCTGAACAGATTATTTGTGAGGGATAAAAGATCTCCGGGGGGTACTGGGGCTCCGTGGTTATCGGGGAGGTCGATCGCCGCGCGGGCGAGACCATCAACCCGCTCATTTCCCGGGATGCCCCTATGTCCAGGGATCCAGAGCAGTGTGAGTGGAAGGTGTGCGTGGTTGGCATTGTAGAGGTGTCGGATGGCATGGAGCGTGGGGTGTGTGGTGTTGTGTATTGAGGCGAGGGCGTCCACGGAGGATCGTGAGTCAGTGCATATTGTAGTAGGGGTAGTAATGCGTTGCGCAATGATGTGTTGTAGGCAAGTGAGTATGGCGACTAGTTCTGCTGTGTAAACCGAATGGTGAAGTGTTAATTTGGTTTGACCAGTGTCGGGCCCACCGCACCAGGCGGCTCCCGTACCATTGCTGGTACGTGAGCCGTCCGTGTAGAAGAAGGTGTGTTGTGGGTGGGCCTCTTGATATTCAAAAAATCTAATTTGGACTTCGATGGGGGTGAGCAGGATTTTGTTTTCCCGAAAGAGATACTCAAGTTTGGGGTGTTTCATGTGCCAAAACGGGATTAGAGGAGGCAATTTGTCGGGGATTACGTTGGGGAATTTGAGTGCGAATGTGAGGACATGGTCTAAATGTATGGCAATATTGTATTTGTTCCTATTATATGTGCGTCGAACGGGAGGATTAGAGAGTGCGAGGGTGGCAGGGTGGTTGTGTTGTGTTGTGGTGCGAAAGTGGTATCTGACTAGTTGAAGCATTCTGCGGTGTTGTAAGCTGGGGAGGTGGGCCTCAGCCCGGAGACTAGTGATGGGCGTGGTGCGGTGTGCTCCGGTGATGAGGCGAATTGCGTTATGCTGTATGCGTTCAAGTGTTGTGATGTGTGAAGGGGATATATTATCGAAGATAAACGCATTGTATTCCAGGATTGAGCGAATCAGGGTAATATACATCGTGTTGAGTGTGGCCCTGTCTGCACCCCAGTCGCGACCGGAGATGCAGCGCAGGAGATTTAGACGTTTTGCGCAACGTTGTTTTAGATAAGCAATATGGGGGCCGAAACAAAGACTTTTGTCTAGTACGATGCCAAGATAGGTGAAGGTGGTTTGGTGAGGGATAATTTGGTCGCGGTAACGGAGTGGTGTAAGAGGTGGAATGTACGTGGTGAGCCGGGAGAAAAGCATTGTGACGGATTTGGTGGGGGAGATTTGCAGTCCCCAGAGGGAGCACCAGGAATCAATTTGATTCATGGCGCGCTGCATTATATGATTTGCATTGTCTGCCGATGGGTGCGTGCACCATATGGCCAAATCATCGGCGTAAATGGAGTATTTTAGACAGGGGGCTATGTGATGGAGGTCAGCGAGCGCATCGTTAATCATGATAAGAAAGAGGGTGGGGGATAGCACGCTGCCTTGTGGGACGCCTTGATCTAACTTTTTGGACTGAGAATGGATATTGCCGCAGCGGACGGTGAATGTTCTATTAGCGAGAAAGTTGGTGATAAATTTTGCCATCCTGCCTCGGATGCCAATACGATGTAATTTGATTCGGAGTGCCGAGCTGTGTACTTTATTGAATGCGGATTTTAAATCGAGAAAGAGTGCCACGGTTTCATGTTTTTTCATGAAACCGCGCTGAATCGAGTCAACTAATAGAATAAGGTTGTCAGTGGTGCTGTGTCTGGGTCGAAAGCCGCTTTGAAAGGGTGTGAGAATTTCGTTGTTTTCAAGGTGAACTCTGATTCGTCCATTGACCATGCGCTCAAAAAAGTTTAGAGGCACAACTAGTGAGAGAGATAGGTCGATAGCTAGAGGGAAGGTCGCGAGGTTTGCGGGGTTTAGCGATAGGAATGATAGTGCTAGTGGACCAGGAGAGGGGGAAGGTGCCGTCAGTCCATAGTTGGTTTAGTGCCGAAAGGAGGTTGTCTTTTCCGGAGTCGGATAAATTTTGGAAGAAGGGGTATGCCAATTGGTCAGGGCCAGCCGCGGTGTTTGTTACTTTGGAGAGGGATAAATTTAGTTCATAGAGAGTAAAGGGGGCATTATATGGTTCCGTGTTGTCCGAGGTAAAGTTGCAGGTGGCGAGAGTGGTGTGTAGGAAGTCGGTGGTTTGTTGCGAGTACTGCGTATTTGAGGAGATGTCTGCATAATACGTGGCAAAGTGTTCCGCGACGTCCGAGGGATCTGTGATGCTGCGTTGATTAATTGTCAGTTGTGGGAATCCGCGGTGTGGGGATCTGCCATTTGAGAAAGAGCGAATTTTGGTCCAAATCTGGCCGATGGGGGTAAAACGGTTGAATGAGTTTGAATAGAGTTGCCAGCTGCGTTTTTTGGAGCTAAGGATAATCTGCTGACAACGTTTTTTAGCCTCGCGGGCTTCTAACATGTTTTGGGTGGTGAGATTTTGCGAAATTTTCGCTCAGCCCGCCGCCGCAGAGCGACGGCGCGTTGACACTCGTCGTTCCACCACGGCACGTGATGACGGCCGGGGAGCGACGAGTGTGGGGGACATGATTTTCAGCCGCGAGTAATATGGTGTCAAGAAAAGCTGATATTGGGGGGTGTGAATGAGGAGGGAAGGCGGTGTCAATTTCCTGGGAGAATGATGGCCATTTCGCCTTGCGAACATTCCAGCGGGGGAGAAATGAATAATCTCTAGCCTGGGCTGAGCGTTCAAGCATAATATGAATAGGGAAGTGATCGCTAAAGAGAGGGTCGGGTTGTACATGCCAAGAAAAGAGGGGTGAGATGGAGGCCGAGGCCAAAGATAGGTCGATGGCAGATGGACGGAACGGGGCAATGTCGGTGTTGTGTGTGGGTGTTTGGTCATTTAAAAAGACCATGTTGTGGGTGTTGAGGAGTGTTTCGATGTGGAGTCCGCGAGGTGATGTGGTGTGACAGCCCCATGCCTGGTGGTGGGCATTAAAATCTCCCAGCACCAGACAGGGTGAGGGAGGAGACCGAATAGGTCGGTCACAGAAGATAAGGATAGTGTAGGAGAAGGTGGGAGATAGAGAGAGAGTATAGTAAGCTCTAGTTGTGCAATTTTGACAGAAACGGCAATAAAATTTAGGTTATTTACAATGGGGATCTGACGATGAAGGAGGGTGTCGGATATAAATAAGGCGACCCCGCCGCCGCGGGATGTAGAATTTCTATTGTCGGTGTAGAGGGAATAACCAAAGATATTAAAATTATATGGGTCATTGTCGCGCCATCGGGTCTCCTGAACGGCGGCAATCAATGGTTTATTTCTGATGATATATTCCTTGAATTCTGCCCAATGGGATATGAGTGACCTCGTATTCCATTGGAGCAAGAATTCAGTGGTGGGTGTCTGCATTAGTGATGTGTGGTATGATGATCACGCCCTCGCAGGCGTGTGTGTGGCGGGGACGGCAAGGTGGGATCGTCAGTTTCATATGAATCTGACGAGCCAGGTGAGGTGGAGGACTGCTCTGGATCCTCGGGTGGTTCAGGGCACGGGGACCGGGAGCGAGGGCGGGACTCCGGGGACTGAGAGGGGAGGTGACGGCGCTGAGGGGGTGGGGTGGACGAAGCCCTTGCCGGCGCAGGCGTGGCGGCTCGGTGGCGAAGGGGGGGTCGGGCGACAAAGGGGCCCGGGGCTGGGCGCGTGGCCTGAGGCGGGACGTCCTGTTGGTGGTGAGAGTTCCGGGTGTTAGAGGGACCGGCGACAGGGGCAGGGGGGCCCGCTAAGGGGGCCAGGCGAGAGGCCAGGGGCAGGGGAGGAGAGCGTAGGCTGGGCTCGTGCGGCCCAGCCCGAGGGGGGCGAGAAGCCGCCTCAGCCGGGGTCGGCCACAGGGGGGCGAGCGGGCCGGGGCCCACTCCATCGGCGGTGGGGGAACAGGAGCGGCGCGGGCGGCAAGTCGGCGCTGCTGGCGGTCCTTGGCTTCGAGCCATGCCGGGCACCGGGGGGATGACGCTGGGTGGGGGCCCGCGCAGGACGCACACCGAGTGACCTCGGAGGTGCACATGTCGGTGGGGTGTCCCTCGGCACATCTCCCGCAGACCGGCTCTCGGGCGCGACAGGCCTTGCCCAAGTGGCCATACTTTTGGCAGTAGCCGCAGCGAGACGGGGGTGGTGTCCATGGGCGGAGGGCGATGCGCAGGTAGCCGGCCATTATGTAGGCGGGCGGAGTCTGGGTCCGGAATCCCAGCTTGAGCACCGGGCCGAGGCGGGGACTGCGGCCGAGGCGGGTGACCTCACAGACGCCCTGATCCTGCAGCTCAGCTAGGAGCTCCTCTTCGGGCATCCCTGTCAGCTCAGGGGCATACGCAGTCATGTGAGCCATGTTCAGGCGATCCGCCGGTTCGATCAGGACTGGGCAGTCCATGAACCTCTCTAGGTTCATGAGCTGGCGGGCCTGGGAGGCCTCCCTGACACGGACAAGGAGGGCCCCGGAGCGCAGGACCTTGGCGGACACCACTCCGCCTGTCCATTGGTCCAGGTGACGGGCTATCGCGAAGGGGGAGGTGCGGGACCACGAGCCCTCCGTCCTAGTCACCAGGACGAAGGACTCCCCCTTCCGGAGGGTCGCGGGGAGGGGGCAGGCGGGCTCCAGGCCGGGAGCGGCGGCCTCCGTCCTCCGAGGGGGGCGGGGTATCCCCAGGCATACCGGGGCAGGGCGGGTGGGCTTACACTAAAGGGGAGTGGGTGAAGTGCACGTGTGGATAAGGGCACCCTGAAGGGGTGCAGGCAAGAAAGGCACCCTAAAGGGGTGCTACAAGGAAATGTGTGAAAAGACCTGTAGTGAAAAGGTGGAGAAAGGCACAGTGGTTTGGAGGGAGGGGAGTAGCCGGCAGAGGCGGGGGCAGTCACGGTCTTGTGACCGCTAGCCCGATCCTTTGAACCAGTAAGGTACCTCTGTCGGCTCTAATCTAGTGGGTGGGATGGGCAAAAACAGTCAAAGTTGAACGCCGAAACAAGTCGGTTTCCCGACGGCACTTCGAGAGCGCCGCAGGGCCGAAGGGAAGTGGAAGGGGAGCTCGTCGGCTAATCCGACGAGCAACCAACTAGTGGAGTCGGCCGGCTAATCCGGCTGACAACCAGCTAGTGGTCCGGGGGCGGAGCTTCCCGTAGATGCCCTAATAAGGACACCTACGAGAGAGCTGGGATGGGAAAGGCCACGCGGCAATTGAATATTGTGGCAATATTCAATTGCGGCGGGCGGGAAGGGAAATGAAACTGGGGCGGCGGGCAACTTCTGCGCTTGATCACCTTTTGATCAAGATCGCAAGGGTCTTCTCAAGCTCCTCCTCCGGCTCCAACACCGCCCAGCACCGACCCTATGTCTCGGTATTTGGCGTCGGCCGGCGGAACAGGCGGCGTCGGCGCCGCGGCTATCGTGCAGGCCGCGTCGGCGCCGCGGCTATCGTGCAGGCGGCGTCGGCGCCGCGGCTATCGTGCAGGCGGCGTCGGCGCCGCGGCTATCGTGCAGGCGGCGTCGGCGCCGCGGCTATCGTGCAGGCCGCGTCGGCGCCGCGGCTATCGTGCAGGCGGCGTCGGCGCCGCGGCTATCGTGCAGGCCGCGTCGGCGCCGCGGCTATCGTGCAGGCGGCGTCGGCGCCGCGGCTATCGTGCAGGCCGCGTCGGCGCCGCGGCTATCGTGCAGGCGGCGTCGGCGCCGCGGCTATCGTGCAGGCCGCGTCGGCGCCGCGGCTATCGTGCAGGCGGCGTCGGCGCCGCGGCTATCGTGCAGGCGGCGTCGGCGCCGCGGCTATCGTGCAGGCCGCGTCGGCGCCGCGGCTATCGTGCAGGCGGCGTCGGCGCCGCGGCTATCGTGCAGGCCGCGTCGGCGCCGCGGCTATCGTGCAGGCGGCGTCGGCGCCGCGGCTATCGTGCAGGCCGCGTCGGCGCCGCGGCTATCGTGCAGGCGGCGTCGGCGCCGCGGCTATCGTGCAGGCGGCGTCGGCGCCGCGGCTATCGTGCAGGCCGCGTCGGCGCCGCGGCTATCGTGCAGGCCGCGTCGGCGCCGCGGCTATCGTGCAGGCCGCGTCGGCGCCGCGGCTATCGTGCAGGCCGCGCCGGCGCCGCGGCTATCGTGCAGGCGGCGCTGCCTGAGCCGGAAGTGACGTCAGCGCGGCGAACAGTGGCCAAGAACCGAGCCGGAGCCGGCGGTGACAGTCGGCGCAGAGCCGGGGCCGCCCAGCCAGCCGAGCCTCTACACGAGGACAACCGACCTCCACAGCAGTCCCCCCTCCACCAGTCCAGTAGCGGACACCGTGGGGTGAACGAATGGACACTCATGGTCTCAGCGAGCTTCCGGTGTTGCCTGCTTTTCATCGGTGCCGGGGTAGCACACTGGATGACAAGGTCACGCAATTTATATCCCATTCGCAGCAATTGGATGTGGCTGAGCGGTGGCGACGGCAGCAGGCGGCCAGGCCTGAGTCCGAGCACCAGCCGGGGCTCCACATCAACAGCGACAGCGTTAGACCGGTCGCAGTGAGTGAGCTCAGAAGGCACAGAGGTCTCGTCATTCCACAGACATATGGCATGTTGCGCTGTCCGAAATGTGTGCCACGCAGTTATTTCATGGACAAATTCGCAGAACGACCGAGAATCCTGAGTATCTCTGCCGTCATGCTTCGAAAGTTTGGCGGAGTTCCGGACTGGCATGAGCACAGGGTTGGATTTGTACTGTGGAGAGGAAAATGATTGGGTAATGTAACATGGAGAGGATATTGTTCTTCAAACATGCAACGTCGGAATTTCAGTTGCACTCTCCAATGAATCTTGAGCACTTTGTCACCGAATAGTCCATTGTCAAAAAGCATCATTAAACTTCCAAATGATAAAATGAGGGAATCATTTTCTGGAGAGGATAATGTTCTGGGTGCCAAACATCCAGAAGCAGACTGTTTCTCCAACCCTGTTGGAGCAGAACGTGAAGGTAGCCATTGTACACTGGTTGTAGCAGGTCGGGTGTGATGGGTGTCACCACCTCCCAGGTGAGGTACATCACCAGCGAGGTGGGAACGATTACTGTGTCCGCGAAGTAAGGCCGTGACCGTCTCCTATCCCAGGTGGGGTCCGAGCCCCAGGGACTCCAGCCGTAGCGACACCCTTGTCAGGCGTAATTAACCGACATAGGTGGAGGTAGTGGAGTGGCCCGCATTGAAATTGCTTGAGAATACGCTTGATAATTTATTTTTGTGTCGCTGATCTTGATGTCAACGATGTCAGCCGCACTGCCTTATCGAGGAAATGACCGAGGGAATCGAGGGAACGTAGATGACAGGGCATGCAGCAGAGTAGCGAATCACTGAAATGGGCTACCTGAGGAGGTGTTGGTGAGTAAGTCATTGCATGTGCTTAAGAAAATGTTGGTTTTTCTTCGGGAGTCAAGATATGATGTATGATTAGATAGATAATGGCTGCATATGGTGTCTTTCACTTCGTATGGGCCCTCTGGTTCTAGTTCGGTCCTGAACCTTTTATGACTTAGCTGATGTTTATGAATGGGGAATTATGCTAGTAACAGGTGCACATGGCAACGAATTCAATACCTGCTTTCGGATATGTGATGCTGAAGATATTGGTCATGGTAGTACAATGGGGTGGATAATTTCTCCAAAACTCAGGATATAACACTGATGTGGGTTTTCAATCATTTTTCGTTCTCTTTTTAGGACACCTTCCCTGCATATGTTTAACCCAGATGTGCCCCTGTGGCTCTTATTAAGCCTTAAACCGTTGTGTCCGTTATGTTCTGTATGCCCTTTATGGGG